>VYZW01026115.1:0-27198 GCA_013401315.1 Balaeniceps rex
GGGGGGCCTGGGGCAGGCCCGGGGGGTCCCCACAGGCTGGGCTGGTATAAGTCAGCCCTCTCCTCCATCCCCAGCCATGCTTGCCCCTCATCTGCCTGGCACCCGGTGACGCTGGGAGCAGCGCAGATCACCATTGGCGAATGGGCCGTGGCACGGCCAATGGCAGCGTGGGGAGGGCGGGGGCAGGGGCACCCTGAGGACTGTCTGGGCCGGATGGGTCAGGTGGGCTGCTGTGCCTGGCGGTGGGGAGGGCCAGGGCCAGGGCCAGGGAGCAGCCTGGTGCCCGGTGACGTCAGGTGCAGTACGGGTCGCCATTGGCGGGGCGTTCGGGTGCCGTAAGGCCGGGGCAGGCCTTGGGCTGCTGCTGGGGGTCCTGGGCTGGGCGTCGAGCTGCGAGTGCGGGGTTCCCGGGACCCCATCTCGCCCTTGCACCATGGAGCAGGGACACGGGGACATGTGGGGAGGAGGAAGGGACTCGTGGGGACAGAGCTGGGACAGGTGGGGCTGTGGAAGGGGAACAGGGAACGGGCAGTTTGGGATGAGGAAGGGGAGTAGTACCAGGGCTGGGGATGTGTGGGGAGAGGGAGGGACGTTGGGCGTGGGGGAAGGGGACAGAGATGGGGTAGGGACACAGTGGGAAGGGGGATGAAGAGTGGTGTGAGGGCGAGTGCCTGGGTGGGGAGGTAAGGGGGAGCCCCTTGCCCATGGGGTCACACAGGAGGACGGGGAGCCTGGGCTGGGGCGCCCGGCCTGTGGCCACAAGTGCTGGGGGAATTTGGGTGGGAGCAAGTCCATCCCCCTGGCTGCAGGGCAGGTCCCCCATGGTCACGGCGGCACCCTGATGCCTGGGGCAGTGCAGGTGACCCAACTGCTCTTTTCTACCCCCAGTGCAGGTGGGGGTGCCATCTGGCGATGGGCTGCATCCACTGTCCCTGACGGGAATGTCCTGCCACTCATGCCCAGAGAGCCTGGCCCTGCATGGCACAGACACCTCTGTCCCCTCTGCGCTGCTGCCCCAACACTGAACCAGGTGGGTTTGCCCCAATGTGGCTGTATTTCCCACGGGGGAGGAGAACCCCGTTCCCACAGCTGGCTGCCTGCCTGGTCTCCCCATGCCCCCAAGCTGTGTGCTGGCCCTGTGCCTGTTTGTCACCATCCCCTGGTCCCTGGGACCAGGATCTGGGGCAGAGATGCTGATGTGCCCCCAGAAGGGTGGGTAGGAGGAAGGTGGTCCTCCCTCGCCCTGCTGCTTTGCTGCCCCAGCCTGCGTTGGCACTGGCCGAGTCCTGCTGTTTTGTGGGTAGCCCAGCCCTGCCCAGGAATAGGGGCTAGGGCCTGTTGGTGTTGGGGGCTGTCACCCTCGGATGAGGAGTGTGAGCATGACCCTGCACTGCACTGGAGCTCTTCCCATCTGTCCTGGGGTGGGCAGGAGCCGTGTGATGCCATGTGCTTGTGACTGCTGGGCGTGGCACACCGGGAGTTCCCACATGTGTGGGGTGTTAATTAGCAGTTTATTATCACGGAGATGTGGGGACCTGGTGTGGCCCTGGGGCATCCCTGGTGTGATGTGTCCCGTGCTTTCAGCTCCTGCAGGAGAGGAAGAGGTGTGTGAGGCTGAACAAGGGCAGGTAGCCCTGGCCAGGCAGCTCCCACCCACTGTGGCCTGGAGCTGATGGGGCTGGTGCAGCTGTGTGAGGAGACCTCACCTGTATCTGTAGTACCAGGTGGCCCCAGCAAGAGCTGCAGCCATGGTCAGCAGCACCACGATGGTGATGCCAACACTGAGAGCTACTTTGGAGCTGCCTGGAGGAGAGAGAGGGGTTGCGGGCACACAGGAGGCCATGGCCAGAGCTACCATCAGAGCCTGACCCACCATCCTCCAGGCACTTGCATGGGGCCAGGGGCCTCTGCCTGCACCCTGCATCCCACCCCCATGGGTGTCACCTACCCCATGGGATAAGGAGGCTGCGGGTGCCCAGGCTGCGGTGGCGCACGCGGCAGGCATAGCTGTGCCCATCATGGGGGGCCACAGCCAGGACACTGCGGAGCTGGTAGGTGAGGTCAGCGTTGGGCAGGATGGTGCTGGTGTTGAGCGCCGGGCCCGGCGGCACCTCCTGGCCATCCTGCAGCCAGGCCACGCTGATGGACCGTGGGTAGAAGCCGGTGACGCGGCAAACCAGCAGGAGCTGGTCTGGTCTGGGCGTGCGGGCGAAGACCGTGGCCACGGGTGGCTCTGGGGGTCAAGAGCCAAGGGGTGGGGGGAGTCCTGGTAGGGCACTGCTTGGCCCCAGTGTGTGGGGGGCTTTGGGGTGGCCGTGCCAGGGTCAGGGTAGTCTCACCTTGTCTCTCCAGAGCTGCCCTCCCATACTTGATAAATTTCTTCATGTGTTCAACACAGGTGACATTGAGAAGGTGCTGCAGGGTTGCAGAGAAGCCAGTGAAGGTGTTGAATTGCCTCTCAACTTGCGCCGCCAGCTCATTCTCCTGCTGCCTCTCCCAGCGGCTGTTGTCCACATCGAAGCTGAGGAAGTCATGGGCGTTGTAGGCGAGGTGGTAGAATTTGGTATAGGAGCCATTGGGATACAAGTTGCAGCCAGTTGCACACTGGAACACAAAGGGGTCTGGGGGGAAGATGAGCATCATGAGTGCAGCTCGAGCTGGAGCCCAAAATCGCAACCTGGCACCCGCTTCTTTGGGCACAGCCCTTTCCCCCTTTTCTCTGCACCCCAAGTCATTCTCCACAGGGAGAAGACCCAAAAGGCCAAAGCTCAATTAGAGTTGAAACTGGCCAGTGTTCTGTCAGATAACAAGAAGGGCCTTTTTAAAGTATGTTAATAGCAAGAGTAGGTCTAAAGAAAACATTGGACTGATACTTGAAGATGGTCATCTGACTAATAAGCATGAAGAAAAAGCAGAGGCATTCAATGCTTTTTTTGCCTCATTCTTTAATAATACTGATCAACCTTGGGCTGCCCGCTCCTCTGAGTCAGAGGACCACGACTGCAGGAACAGTGACTTTCTGTTTGTGGATGCTGAAATTGTAAGGGACCAGCTGTATCAGCTGAATGTTCACAAGTCCATGGGGCCTGATGGGATTCATCCCAGAGTACTGAAGGAGCTAGCAGAAGGTACGGCAGGACACCTCCCAGTCATCTAGCAAAGGTCTTGGGAGCCTGGAGAGGTCCCCACTGACTGCAAGCTAGCCAATGTTATTCCAATTTACAAGAAGGGTGTGAGGGAAGACCCAGGAAACTACAGACCTGTTAGTCTAACCTCAGTACCTGGAAAAATTATGGAGAAGATCATACTGGGTGCTATTGAAAGGCATTTAAAGGACAATACAATCATCAGGCACAGTCAACGTGTTTGCAAAGGGAAAGTCCTATAATTAATTTGATATCCTTCTACAATAAGTTCACCCACCTAGTGGGTGAAGGGAAGGCGGTAGGATGTAGTTTTTCTGGATTTTAGTAAGGCTTTTGATACTGTCCCTCACAGCATCCTTCTGTTGTGCAAGTTGTGCAGCTGTGGGGTGAGCAGGTTCATGGTGCACTGGGTGAAGAGCTGGCTGTATGGCAGAGCGCAAAGGGTCATAGTGAATGGGGCTACATCTGGCTGGCGACCAGTCACCAGCAGTGTTCCTCAGGGCTCAATCCTAGGGCCAGTGTTGTTCAATATTTTGATCAATGATCTGGATGCAGGAGTTGAATGCACCATTAGCAAGTTTGCTGATGATACGAAACTGGGAGGTGCTGTTGACTCTCTTGAGGGACAAGAGGGCTTGCAGAGGGATCTAGATAGATTGGAGCACTGGGCAATCATCAACGGCATGAAATTTAACAAGAACAAATGACAGATTCTGCACCTGGGACAGAGTAACACTGGACGCAAATATAAACTGGGAGGGGAGTGGCTGGAGAGCAGTCCTGCAGAAAAGGATCTGGGGATGCTGGTTGGCAGCAGGCTCAATAGGAGACAGCAGCGTGCGCTGGCAGCCAAGAGAAACCTGTCCTGAGCCCTGTAACTCATTGTCCTTGAGCTGCCCCTGCCCATAGCAGGGTTGGGAGCCATAGCAAAGCAGGAAGCACTGCTTTGGGGGAGTGATGGGACATGGAGTGCAGGCAAGTAGGAGGATGGTGGCACTCTGCCTGGCGCCCTGCCCTTGGTTAACCAGTGCTGCACCAGTGTGTGGGGCTAGGCACTTGTTCCATGTGTCCCATCCCACAGACATGAGTGGAGAGGCCCTTTTGACCTTCTACTCTGCTTTCTCAGATGACTTCTCTGGTAGGATTTCGGGTGCCCGGAGAGCAATAGGAGGGGCTGGTGTGAGGGCATAAGTGGAACTAAACACGGCCAAGGTTTGTGCTGGGGACCAGGATGGCCCCGTGTGACCTCCGCACAGGACGGGGTGGTTTGGGGGTCTTGCTGGTGCAGGATGAGGCCCATTCCCTGCCCTTCTGCCAGTCCCAGTTTGGGAAAACTGTTGGTGGTGGCTCTGAGCTCCTACTCACAGCTCCCTGCCTTGAGCAAGGAGGCGCTGAGCACCTGGTACTCACATGGTGTCTGGTACAGCCTGGCATCACTGGACAGGGACAGGATGAAGTTGTGCACATAGATCCTGAACAGGTTGTGCAGGTTCTCCCACTCTGCTGCAGGCAGGGCTGGGTAGACCCAGGGGTGGAGGTAGAGGATGTTCCAGGTGTATTTCTGCATGGTGGCAAAGACGACGTCCTCCAGGGTGGCCCAGAACGAAATGTCCACAAAGTTGGTGTTGTGGAAGACAAAGGTTTGGAAAAGGTGGAGTTTGCAAGAGGCTGTGGGGAGAGGAGGGAGAGGAAGCAGCATTAGGGTGCATGAGGATGAAAGAAGAGGTCAGGGGACTGCTGGCTCCAGTGCTCATGGGCAGCCCCAGGAGGAAGGGTGGCTTGCAGTGTCACTGGGGACAGGCAGGGTGAGATGGGGCAGACAGGCAGGGCGGGGGAAATCCCCTGGTTTCACTCAGTTTGCAGTTTCCTTCCTCTGAGCCTCTCCCTGCTTCTCCTCTAATTTCTTTTTTTCAGCCATCCACCACCCCAGTGTGAGCTGGGAGCTGTCACTTAGCTGTGTGGAAGGGATGGCAGGGGGGACCTTGGTGCTGGTTTGGGGCGACACTTCCCCCAGCAAGGAGAATCCATGCCAGACCCGGATCCACTGGAGACCTGCACACAGTGTAGGGGCTGGTGGGGCTGGGAGAAGGGGCATTTCACCCCAGTTTAGGGGCCCTGGGCAGTGCTCGAGACCGAACCTAACAGGAGCCAGGAGACTGAGTTTGATGCTGCAGTGCTGAATGAGGCTCTGGTAGCAAGCAGGGCAGAGTGAAGCCTGTTTTGGAGCAGTAGGTGCCCCCCTGGCCAGGGAGTGGTGAGCGCCTGCCCCCAGAATGGGAAACACGGGCTGCAGATGCAGGTGAAGGCTCGTTGTAGCTGCAGGAGGAACCTTTGAGTGTTGTTTCACAGGGGGAGAATGCAGAGGATCCAGGGACCCTTTCATTGCAAGAGAAATGATCCCGCAGGCTGAGGGCAGTGCCCAGGACCTGCTCAAGGGGTTGGAGCCCAGTGCAGGGCTGTTGTGCAGTGAGGGGCTGAGAACTCCTGCTGCTCACAGGCTCCTTGCAGGAGGGAGGCATCTTTGGGGGCACTCCAGCACCCCAGGCCTGGCTGAGGGACCCCTTTCCCCTTGGCTGCTCAGGTGCCTGAACCCCAGTGCCAGTGGTGCTGGGCTGGGCGGGATAATGTGGGGCAGGGAACCCTGAGCAGGTGGGCAGGGATGGGGCACCTTTGGGTGCCGTGGGGTGGGGGGGTGGCCCCTTGGTGATGGGGACAATGGCCTGCCCACCCCCTGCCACCTCTGTGGGGTCCCACAGTGCAGGAATGGGAGCAGGTTGGGGTGAGCCAGGGTTCCCACTTACCGTCTGGATCTGCCCATGTCTCAGGGAGGAGAAGGAAGAGGAGGAGAAGGAGGCGAGGGGGCTGCATGGTGCCAGCGACAAGTGTGCAGGAGCAAGTGTAGCAGGAGGAGGAAGGGGCCAGGGAAGTCATGACTGCACACTTCTCCCCAGGGCTGCTCTGCTTGGGCAGCTCTGGTGGTGCCAGTGTCATGGGGCGGCCCGGGTAGCCAATGAGGCTGGTGCTGAGGTTTTGGGGAGGGCCTGGCTGGGTGTGTTCCCCAGTGGGAGGTGGTGTGGCTGGCAGAGGGCTTGGCTGGGGCGCTCTGGCCAGTGGCTGCGAGTGCCAGGGGAATTTGGGTGGGTGCAACGTCATCCCTCCTGGCTGCAGGGGGCATCCCTCCTGGCTGCAGCAGCACCCTGACACCCAAGGATACGTAGGCTGAGCCCGGACTATGGTGGCTTTTCCACATGGTGGAAAAGCCCATGGTAACCCCCAGAGAGCATTGGGTTTAAGTGACAAGGTTTTGGTAGCAGGAGGCCTGCAGGGGTGGCTTCTTTGAGAAGATGCCAGAAGCTACCCCCATGTCCAACAGAGACCGTTCCAGCCAGCTCCAAGACAGACTCGCTGCTGGCCAAGGCTGAGCCAATCAGCGATGTTGGTAGTGCCTGTGTGATAACATATTTAAGAAGGGGTAAAAACGGCTGCGCAACAGCAGCTGGGAGGGAGAAGTGAGGATATGTGAGAGAAACAACTATGGAGACACCAAAGTCAGTGAAGAAGGAGGAGGAGGAGATGCTCCAGGCACTGGAGCAGAGATGGTGCCCGTGCAGCCCGTGGTGAAGGAGCATGGTGGAGCAGATATCTACCTGCAGCCCATGGAGGACCCCACATCAGAGCAGGTGGATGTGCCTGAAGGAGGCTGTGACCCCGTGGGAAGCTCGCGCTGCAGCAGGCTCCTGGCAGGACCTGTGACCCCATGGAGAGGAGTCAATGCTGGAGCAGGTCTTCTGGCAGGACTTGTGACCCCCCCAGGGGACCCGTGCTGGAGCAGTCTGTTCCTGAAGGACTGCGCCCCGTGGAAAGTACCCATGCTGGAGCAGTTCGTGAAGAACTGCAGCCCATAGGAAGGACCCATGCTGGAGCAGGGTGAGGAGGAAGAAGCGACAGAGACAATGCATAATAAACTGGCGGCAATCCCCATTCCCCATCCTGCTGTGCCACTTGGGAAGAGGAGGTGGTGAAATCAAGAGTGAGTTGAGCCTGGGTAGAAGGGAGGGGTGGGGGGAAGATGTTTTTAGGTTTGTTCTTATTTCTCATTATTCTACTCTGATTTTGATTGGCAATAAATTTAATTTCCCCAAGCTGAGTCTGTTTTGCCTGTGATGGTAACTGCTGAGTGATCTCCCTGTCCTTATCTCAACCCATGAGCCTTTTGTCGTATTTTCTCCCCCTTGTCCAGTTGAGGAGGGGAAGTGATAGAGCAGCTTGGTGGGCACCTGGTAGCCAGCCAAGGCCAACCCACCACACCACCCTTCTTGGGGGCATGTTGCTCAAAGACAGTCCCCCAGAGCCTCAGCGTGGCTCTTTCATGGCTGTCAGGTATATTGGGAGGGTGACTGTACCCCATCCCTCCAGCTTTTGCAGGGGCAGGAGTCAGGCATGGGGGCAGGAGTCAGGACTGGAGGAGATTCCGACCCAAAACCATCCTGGACAGAAGGTGAGATCAGCGCTGGAGCTGGAACGCCTTTGCACCTGCTTGAAATGCCTCCCCACATCAGGGGATTGGAGATGTCACTTGGGTCCTCCCTTCCCCTTCTTTCCACAGTGAAACAGCTCAAATCCCTCCATCTCTCCCTAGTTCGTGGCCTGATTCGTCCGCCATCCCACTCAGTGTCCCCATGCTGGTCTGGCCCCAGGTTGCACTGCCCTTCTGCCAGGGACAGACACTAGCCATGGAGATGCTGAGATGTGGGAAAGGTTGGCGTAGGAATTGCTTCTCCTGACATGCCAGGGGAGATTGGCCAGTGTCCAGGAAAAGGGAGAGTCTTCTTGGCCACAATGTGAGGTCTCTGCAGCGCGCTGTGGGGGTTTCCTGGGGGGACCTCATGAGGGGGAAGGAGGGTGAGAGCCACAGGAGCCATGTGCAGCTGTGGAAGTTTGTAGCTGTTTAATGCAGTGGTTTTCCAGAGCAAACCCCTGTTGGTGCTGATGGGTCAGGGATGGGAGATGAGACGAGCAGGGAGAGCTGGCGGCGAGGGAGCTCATTGCTGGATGGGCAGCCAGGCCTCAAATGATGAATTCCCGGGTCTCCCATGTGGCTTCGTCACCTTTCCTGCAAGGCAGGGCCACTATGAGCCACACTCTGGGCCTGGGAGTTCATCCCTGCAGTGCTGCTGCTGCTGCAACCCCTGGTCTGACCCATCTGCCCACAAACCAGAGAGCAGACAGTGCAAGGGAGACCTCACCTGCACTTCCACCACCAAACCCCCCCGGCAGAGGCTGCGGCCACTAGGAGCAGCACTGCGATGGCGATGCCAACGGTTGGAGCTGTGCTGCCGTTTTCTGGGACAGGGGGAGAAGAGGGTGGCCATGTGAGTGTGGCAGCACCAGGCAGGCCCACTGGCTGCTACCTGCACCCTGCACCCCATCCTCATGGGTGGCACCTACCCCATGGGATGAGGAGGCTGCGGGTGCCCAGGCTGCGGTGGTGCACGCGGCAGGCATAGCTGTGCCCATCATGGGGGGCCACAGCCAGGACACTGCGGAGCTGGTAGGTGAGGTCAGCGTTGGGCAGGATGGTGCTGGTGTTGAGCGCCGGGCCCGGCGGCACCTCCTGGCCATCCTGCAGCCAGGCCACGCTGATGGACCGTGGGTAGAAGCCGGTGACGCGGCAAACCAGCAGGAGCTGGTCTGGTCTGGGCGTGCGGGCGAAGACCGTGGCCACGGGTGGCTCTGGGGGTCAAGAGCCAAGGGGTGGGGGGAGTCCTGGTAGGGCACTGCTTGGCCCCAGTGTGTGGGGGGCTTTGGGGGGGCCGTGCCAGGGTCAGAGTAGTCTCACCTTGTCTCTCCAGATCAGCCCTCCCATACCTGCAGAGGGTGAGGATGTGGCTCTGGCACGAGATGGAGAGGAGGTGCTCCAGGAGCCCTGTGATGGCCTTCTTGCTGGTGAGGGACTTGCTGACCAGCCCTGCTAGTGGAGATGGCTGCCGGGGCTCCCACCGCTGCCTCTCCACTTCAAAAGCTGTGAGGTCTCTGCCGCCCTCCCCGACATGCACGAAGCCCCAGCTTGTCCCGTTGGGGTGCAGCACGCAGCCTGCACGGATCTGGACCACCAATGGGTCTGCCAAGGGCAAAGCCAGTGGAGAGGTCCCATGAGTATGTGGGACATGGGTGGCACAAGGCAGAATATGGCTGGAAGCACATGCAGGGGTGCAATGGGCAGCGGGGTGAAATGGGCAGCAGGGCACAGGGCCATGCTTCAGGAAGCCCTGGGACACCCTGCAAGCCCTCAGTCCCCTTGGAAGGCCGGAGTGGATAGAGGGTCAGTTAACGTGGGGTGGTTGCTCAAACAGAGCGTTGTCCCCCAAAATATTTGCCCCCAAATTTCTCTTTCCCTGATCTGTGCTGTGCAGGTCCTGCAGCCCCAGTAAATTTGGTGGCAGCTCCCCAGTGTGCAGAGGGGTTCCTCCATGCCAGATGGCAGGAGCCCTGAGGCATGTTTTTGGTGCGCTGCCCTCCCCACCCCTGCTAGCCATGTGCCCCGTCAGCCACAGAATTTCCCATTACCCTTTCAGGACCTGTTGAACCCTATGAGACCCCACAAATGCCACCCTGGTGGGGAGGAGGGCACAGCTGGAACCTGGGAAAGGGGCTGGGGCTCTGGCTGGGGTTGTCCCCATACTCACAGTCCAGTTGCGCCTGCTGGGCCATTTCGTGCACATATCGGACCATATTGCGCAGAAAGAGTTTGAACTGGGACTTGATCTTCTCCACATCACCCTCGGCTGTGGCCTGGTGGGCCCAGGGCCAGTGAAAGTGGATGCTCCAGTTGGCAGGATCCAGCGCAAAGATGGGCACGTCACCCAGGAGAGCCACCCCGGACACCTCGACAGAGCTCATGTTGGCAAAGAGGCTGGTCTGGAGCAGCTGGAAAACCTGCGGCTCTGCTGGGAAAGAGGATGGGGATGGGAAGGGCTGCAGGAAAGAGGAGATGAGTGGAGAGGCTGGAGGGGAAACAGGGGGTTCAGACTAGATAGAAGGAAGAAATTTTTTACTATGAGGGTGGTGAAACACTGGAACAGGTTGCCCAGAGATGCCCCATCCCTGGAAACATTCAAGGTCAGGCTGGATGGGGCTCTGAGCAACCTGATCTAGTTGAAGATGTCCCTGCTCATTGCAGGGGGGTTGGACTAGAAGATCTTTAAAGGTCCCTTCCAACCCAAGTTATTCTATGATTCTATGCTCTTCACCCCACACCACAGGGAGCCCCAGCAGCCTGCATTCGGCCCTGCCTGGGCAAGCCCCTAGCCATGTCTTTGCTGGACTCCCACCTCCTTACCTGCTCAGGGTTGCTTTCCTGTCTGAACTTCCTCTGGCCCCACTGCTCTTTTTCCTTCTCTATTTTACTTTCAATGAGGTATTTCTTTCCCATATAGGATTTCAGGCACCTCGTCCTCTCCCCTCCCTGCCTCCCTCATGCCCAGCACCTGCTGTCTGCGGTGTGGAGTGGGTGGTGGGGGGCACCTCAGCGCTTCTTTGGAGCGATGCTTCCCCCAGAAGAAGCACCCATGCCAGAGACCTGCACACGGCACAGAGGACATGGAGGATGAAGGAGGGGAAAAGGCATTTCATCCAAGTTTCGGGGTTCCCAGGCATCGGGAGCTCAAGGAGATCAAACCCTGACAGGGGCAGGAGAGTAGCCCAGCCCAAAGATCAATCCTGTGTTCCAATGTCTGCTGCTGCCTGCCCGGAAACACGAGGTCTCACAGGGTTGTGGTGAAACACTCTGTGTGATGGCAGCGCCCAAAACACCCTCTCACAGGTGCAGTTCTCCAACAAACAAGGGGCTGAAAGGGGCCCACAGCATCATGTGGAGCTGAGGCCCCCCTGGTCCCCATGGGCTCCCTACAGGAGGAAGGCACCTTTGGGGCAACCCCAACACCCCAGGCCTGGCTGGGGGACCCCTGGACCCACTTCTGCTTGGGTGCCCAAGCCCCGGTGCTGGAGCCAGTTGGGCGTGAAGCCCCGAGTGGAGGCAGGAACAGAAAGGGTGGGCAGGGACAGGGCACCTTTGGGTGCTGCAAGGTGGGGGGTGGCCCTTTGATGCTGGGGATCATCCCCACCATGCAGGGTACAGTGGCTTGGCCGTGCCTCCCCTGAGGAACCTGTGGGGTCCTCTGACAGGGGGGTGAGAGCAGTTGGGGTGAGCCAGGTCTCCCACTTACCCTCTGGGTCTGCCCACATCCCAGGGAGGAGGAGGGGGAGAAAGAGGAGGAGGTGAGGGGGCTGCATGGTGCATGCAGCAAGGCTGAAGCAGCAGCAGCGACTGCGGGAGGAGGAAGCACCCGTGAGGTCCCACACTTCAACCCAGCCCAGCAGTCACAGCGGTGGCTCTCCACCAATGGGACTGGTGCGGATATGTCAAGGAGGGCCCCAGAGGTCCCGAGCTGGGGGCTGGGGACATGTGGGAGGGAGGAAAGCGGAAGGTCTTGAGCATGAAGTGCCACAACAGGCTGGGGATGGGGACAGCCCAGCCAGTAGGAGAGGGCAGGGAAAGGGAGGCCCAGGAAATGGCACTAAGAGAAAATGGGTGCTCAAGGACCCGACCTGGGTCCCCCTGACTCCCCCTCCCCACTGATGGTACCTCACCCCCATCCCCGTTCTTGTGGGATGCATCAGCTCTGATGGAGGTGACGATGGCTTTTGGGTTTCAGCCCTGACTGAAGAAAGATGGCCGCTGTCCTCTCAGCCCTGCACGGGCAGAAGGGCTGCTTTGGGCCCCCATGCCGGCACCTCCAGCTCAGGCTCCTCCTGCACCACCTGCCTAACCCCGGGGATGGAGCTCCCCAGGGAGGAGGTGATGAGCAGTTCCCGCCCTGCCCATGGCTGTGGGAACAGTGCTGAGTAGACCCAACTCTCCTGTAAACACCCCCCAGGAGAGGGCCTGGGGCTGGGCTGCAGCCTGGTACTCCCCTTTCCTTCCCACCATCTTTGGTGGGGACCCCTGTCCCCCTCCTCAAGTGCCCCCCGGGTGTGGGATCAGGAATGGTGGGGGCCATCTCCCTGCTCTGTCCCCACTGTCACCAGTGTCCAGCACTGGAGGGACAAAGGGGTGACCAGAGCCGGCCTCACCCCCACAATGTCCCCTACCCACTGCTCCTCCCCAGCTGTGCCCTGGCACCTCCCCTCACCCTGCAGTTTCTCTTCCCCTTTTCAGGGGGCGCCCACACTGGGGGTGAAGGCAGAACTGAAACCACAGCCATGGGGAAGTTTGAGGGGGTGCACCCCGGTAACCTCCAAACACACAACCCCTTCCCTTCTGTGGAGCTGTCCTACAGAGAAGTAGAGATGCTGCGGTGGCCTGGTGGGCCCAGAAATGGCACCAATGATCCCACTTCCCCAGCAGCTCACCTCGGCATCACCCAGGGGATGTCCGACCGTGCCCCCACAATGTCCACATCCCTCCCGGCAGGGCCAGCAGTGCTGGGGTCAGAGGAGAGTGTTTGGCTGGTGGGATGGCAAAGCACAGCCATGGGGTGGCCAGTGAGGGGAAGGGGTAGGGCGATGTTTGTCCATGCGGTCCTATGAGGTGACCATTAGTCCTCATGGTCCCGCCTAAGGTGACTGTTGGTCACTTCTCGCTGAGCAGCTGATAGGCCATTAGCAGGGCTCTGGCTTATGCAGGTGCATGTGAGGTCACTGGTGGCTGAGTAGCTGATAGGACAGGAGCAGGCACCTGACTTTGCAGGTGCTTATGATGTGTTCGACCCCCTCTGAATTTTCTCCAGATGTCTCCCACTGTTTCAGTGGACCAGAAATTCTGTTTTAACTCTTCGTCATCTCTATTGAATGTACTTGCCCTCATTTTTTGTTGGCTTTTTGCACTTTCTTACTTGCTGTAGCAGAGGTCTCAACTTCTTCCTCCTTGATATTCTCACTTCCTTTGGTCAGCAAATGACCAAAACAGGCAGGGGGCTGTTTGTCCACATAGACCATTGGTCCTCACAGTTCCCTAAGGTGACTGACTGTTGGTCCTCAGAGTCACCCTGCCAAGTTACCATTGGTCCCCACAGTCCCCTCAGGTGACATTGGTTCTTACAGTCTTCCTAGGTGACCACTGGTCCTCACTGTCCCCGCCCAGGTGACTGTAAGACTTTGCAGTTCCACCTCATGTGACCATTGGTCCTCGCAGATCCCACAGGTAACACTGATCTTTGTAGTCCCCCCTCAGATGAGGGCTGTAACCTCCCCAAGCCCAGAGCCACACGTGGGTGAGTTGGGGTGGGGTGGGAAGGGCTGCAGTGCCTCTGGGTGTGTGGGCACCAGCACCCGCTGGGCTGGGCCAAAACGCCTGAAGAGACCTCTCAAAACACCTGGGTGTTTGTGTGTGTGTTATTGCAGGGTTTCTTGGGAGGTCATGCACACGACCACCTTTTCTTACCAGGTTTGCTCACCAGCTGCATCTGCTTTCCAGGTTAGGGGGGGTGAGCTTCATCCCATCACGTCCCATGAGTGCTGCAGGGTGTTTCACTCCATTTGGGAGATGACTTGCCTTGTGTGCCATGTTGGTGCTGAGGCTGTGGGCTCCCAGCCCCGAGGTGACTCATGTCCGCAGCTGAAAGTTTCATATGTCTGTCCTAGCTCAGCAAGGGCTGGGAGAGACTCAGCATCACTCCTCCTGCAGTGAGATCCTTGAGCCCCGCGGTGCTGGCTGCTGGCTGGTGACTGGCTCTCAGGGAAATTCAGTCCTGCCCACAGCACTGTGGTTCACAGGGTTTGGCTAGGGGAGAACCAGCCCCGGCAGAGTTGTAGTGGATATGGCCACAGGCCGGCCAGGTTTTCTTCTGACTCAGCTGATAGCTGGTTTGCACATGCTGCCAGAGACTTTTCCTGTGAAACTTTGTCAGGAAGTTGTCCTGTGAAACCAAACCTTTTGAAGCCACACATTCAAGTGTGTGGTTGATTGGAAACACAAACTAAATTCCTTCCTATGCCTGTCCTAACTCCGCTGTCTCCAATAGGAGATTGGCTTCCTTTTTCTCCTTAATTGGGAGGCTTGGACGCACTTTACCCCCCATGTGCACAGTTGCTTATTTCCATGAAATATGTAAGAGCGTGTTTGTATATGCACAAACACAGTTTTACTTTTTTGTGGTTTTGCTTTGGTGTTTCCTGCAATTAGCACCAATGATTCAGTGGTGCTCCAGCTTCCGTTTGCAGCTGGTCAAAACCTCCCTGAGCCCATCCACAATCCTGAGGAAAGGCACGTGTTCTTAGCGAAAACATGAATGTTTTAATTTCATTTTATACACATCTGCAGCTCCCACAGATTACATCAGAGCTTCAGTGTTACTCAGCACTTTGTAAAACGGTTTGTGGCCAGGTGCTGTTAGTCCATGTGGAACAGTTCAGTTTCAGCACAAATACTTCTGGAATATGGTTAATAAAGGCAGCTTTTAGGAAAAAATGCTAGAAAGTGACAGTAGAAGGGCACAGCTTACCACCTAGTATTAAATGTGTTATTGTACCAGAACTTGGAGAAATTGCCAGTGGGCATTGGGGTGCCCTAAAGAGCCTCAGTGGGTGCATGGGGCAGTGCCACGAGGTAAGAGGTGATCATGTGTAATGAGTGAGGAGGTCTCAGACTTGCATCCTGGTCTGCTTAGCCAACTGGGGGTCAGGAGCTCTCCAGGTTTCCCGCCTGTGTCTCCAAGTTGAGTTGGTCTTGTACCTGGCAGTGCCCAGAATTTTGTTGAAGCAGAAAAAGGTAGAGTTTTTGTCCCTGTGAGGGTGGAGGAAGGAAACGGGGGCTGTTGGCTCCCTTCTGGGCTAAGCTTCTTTGCTCAGGATGGAGTTCCTGGACTCTGACTCCTCCATTTGCTGGTGCTTTCTGAAAGGAGAGGGGGATGGCTCATGGGTACTCCATGGAAGAGACTTCTTGGGGGTGCAGACCACAGCCAGGAGGGCCGCTGGAGCAGGAGCTTCGCTGCTAAGTGCAACAATCTCCTGGGGCATTTCCTCCCCTCCTGTGCCATGGGGCAGAAAGGGCCTCACCTGCGTCTCCACACCCAAACTGCCATGATGGCAGCCACGGCCATCGCTGCCAGCAGCCCAGCCCCGAGCCCTGCGATCAGCACTACCTCTGAGCTCCCTGAGAAACAAGAGCAGAGACTGCCATGAGCTTTCCCAGCTTTGCTCCATCCCGTGGGGCAGGGAGGCTCAGGACTCCCATCCCTGTCCCCATGGGTGGCACCTACCCCATGGGATGAGGAGGCTGCGGGTGCCCAGGCTGCGGTGGTGCACGCGGCAGGCGTAGCTGTGCCCATCATGGGGGGCCACAGCCAGGACACTGCGGAGCTGGTAGGTGAGGTCAGCGTTGGGCAGGATGGTGCTGGTGTTGAGCGCCGGGCCCGGCGGCACCTCCTGGCCATCCTGCAGCCAGGCCACGCTGATGGACCGTGGGTAGAAGCCGGTGACGCGGCAAACCAGCAGGAGCTGGTCTGGTCTGGGCGTGCGGGCGAAGACCGTGGCCACGGGTGGCTCTGGGGGTCAAGAGCCAAGGGGTGGGGGGAGTCCTGGTAGGGCACTGCTTGGCCCCAGTGTGTGGGGGGCTTTGGGGTGGCCGTGCCAGGGTCAGGGTAGTCTCACCTTGTCTTTCCAGAGCTGCCTTCCCATAGTGCAGAAACACCTCCATATCGTCAACACAGGTATCATTGAAAAGGACTTCTACCAGCTCACTGAAAGCGGTATAATTCTGGAGAACGGCCTGGACGTACCGTGACAGGTTGGTGTCTTGGGAGGGGAGCCAGGTGGCATTGTCTACATTGAAGCTGAGGAAGTCCTGGCCATTGTAGCCCACATAGATGAAGGCCTGGGAAGTTCTGTTGGGGTAGAGCTTGCAGCCCCCCATGCATTGGGCCACGAAGGGATCTGGAAGGGCAGAAAGGAGAGAGAGGTTGCATATGAGGGGCTGGGGCTGCCTTCCTGCGGACGTGGTCAGCATCTCCTGTGCAGCACCAGCACTGCCGGGTCCTTCCCCACTTCCCAGATACTGTTTGGAGAGGGAATGCAGAGAAGACCAGGTACTCACAGGGCACATTGTTCTGCATGGCACCTTCATTAATCAGGTGGTTGAACTGCTGCAAATAGATCTTGATCATGTTCTCAATGGTGTCCCAGTCACTGCGGGGCAGGGCTGGGCGCACCCAGGGCTGGTAGAAGCGGATGGTCCAGGTGTGCTTATCAAGAGAACCGAGCTCGATGTCTTCCAGCAGGCCCAGCCCCTCTGTGTCCACAGAAGAGGTGTTTTGGAAGGTGGAGGTCTGGAGCAGCCGGATAGTGAAGGTCCCTACACGAGACAGGGGTCAACAGGGGCAGATGGGAGTGGGAGGAGAGGGCTGGGGAATGTGAAGGGGCTGAGGGATGGGTCCTTGGGGTTGCAGGGACCTGCGGCCCCCCTGTAAGTGCCCTGCATCCTTGGCAGCCCCAGCTCCCACCCCCTGCACCCACCTAGGGTGGCTGCATCCCCATCAGGGAAGAGGTGTGGAGCCAGGGGACAAGGAAGGGTGAGGAGGCAAGTGCCCAAGGCAGGTGGGGAGCAGGAAGCCCCTTGCCCATGGGGTCCCATGGGGGCACGGGAGCAGATGTGGATGAGCCAGGGCTCCCACTTACCCTCTAGGTCTGCCCATGTCCCAGAGAGGAGGAGGAGATAGAAGAGAAGGAGGAGGAGGCAGCGGCAAGGGGGCTGCATGGTGCCAGCAGTGAGGCCCCGAGTGTGCAGTAGTGGGTGCAGCGGCATGAGGAAGAGGGTGTGAGAGATGTGGGCACACACTTCTCCTCAGGGTGGCTCTGCCTGGGCAGCTCCACTGGTGCTAGTGGTCCTGGCAGCCAATGGAGCTGGCACTGAGGTTTTGGGGAGGGCCCTGAGGTTCCCGCTTGAGGTGGGCTGGTCTGGGGCACCCTGAGTATGGCTGTGAGTGCTGCAGGAATTTGCGTGGGAGTGAGGCCATCCCATTGGCTGTAGGAGGGGTCCTTCATGGCTGCAGCAGCACCTTGACAATCAGGGCAGTGTGGGTGACCCAACCCCTCTTTTCTACCCCCATCACAGGTGGAGGTGCCACTTGGCCATAGGCTGCATCCGCTGTCCCTGATGGGAATGTCCCTCACTGCCACTTGTGCCTGGCATGTCTAGCCCTATGTAGCCCAGACATTTCGATCCGCTCTGTACTGCCTACTTAACCAGGAGGGTTTGCCCCAATGTGGCTGTCTTTACTGCAGGGGAGGTGAACCCCATTCTCACAGCCTGGCCACATGCCCGGGCTCCCCATGCCCCCAGGCTGTGCACTGGCCGCATGCCTCTTTATCACCTCCTGGCTGTCCTGCAGCCAGGCCATGCTGATGGGCCACAGGCAGAAGCCGGTGATGTGGCAAACCAGTAGGAGCAGAGCTGGGCCAGGTGTGCAGATGAAGACCGTGGCCATGGACAGCTCTGGAGGGTGAGAGTGAGGAGAGCTGGTGATATCCCCTGACCCCTCGGCACCACTGGCCTGATCCTGGGGAAGGGGCTCCCCAGGGAGGAGGTGACAAGCAGTTCCTGCCCAGCCCACAGCTGCGGGGTCGGGGATGGGTGCAGGCAGGGCTGGAGGAAGCGCCTTCTCCAGGAGCTCCTCTCAGGGTATGGGAAGTGGATGGGCTGGAGCAGCTGTAGTGTGACAGTCTGCAAGGGGAGAGACAGGCTGTGGAGCCTGGGAGGGACTGTCTCCCACTGACAGTCATCAGACCCTTGAGGCAGTGGCACTTGGCTGGGCAGGATCCCCAAGCTGGGATGGGCATGGGACCATAGTCCCCCCACCCTGAAGCCTGTTCCAGGGGGCTGCGGTGGATGAACAGCCTCCTAATTTCCATGGAGCTCCATCCATGCCATGGAGCCTGGGAGCTGCTTCTCTGCTTCCCTTCACCCCACAGTGCTGGAGAGATCCAACTCTCCCGTTAACTCCCCCCAGGAGAGGGCCTGGGGCTGGGCTGCAGCCTGGTACTCCCCTTTCCTTCCCACCATCTTTGGTGGGGACCCCTGTCCCCCTCCTCAAGTGCCCCCCAGGTGTGGGATCAGGAATGGTGGGGGCCATCTCCCTGCTCTGTCCCCACTGTCACCAGTGTCCAGCACTGGAGGGACAAAGGGGTGACCAGAGCCGGCCTCACCCCCACAATGTCCCCTACCCACTGCTCCTCCCCAGCTGTGCCCTGGCACCTCCCCTCACCCTGCAGTTTCTCTTCCCCTTTTCAGGGGGCGCCCACACTGGGGGTGAAGGCAGAACCGAAACCACAGCCATGGGGAAGTTTGAGGGGGTGCACCCCGGTAACCTCCAAACACACAACCCCTTCCCTTCCATGAAGCTGTCCCACAGAGAAGTAGAGATGCTGCGGTGGCCTGGTGGGCCCAGAAATGGCACCAATGATCCCACTTCCCCAGCAGCTCACCTCGGCATCACCCAGGGGATGTCCGACCGTGCCCCCACAATGTCCACATCCCTCCCGGCAGGGCCAGCAGTGCTGGGGTCAGAGGAGAGTGTTTGGCTGGTGGGATGGCAAAGCACAGCCATGGGGTGGCCAGTGAGGGAAGGGGTAGGGTGACGTTTGTCCATGCGGTCCTATGAGGTGACCATTAGTCCTCATGGTCCCGCCTAAGGTGACTGTTGGTCACTTCTCGCTGAGCAGCTGATAGGCCATTAGCAGGGCTCTGGCTTATGCAGGTGCATGTGAGGTCACTGGTGGCTGAGTAGCTGATAAGGCAGGAGCAAGCACCTAGCTTGTGTGCATGCATGTGATGTCACTGACACTTCTCCTCCCAATTTCCAGTCTCCACTGCCCTCATTATCATTGCAGGTTACAGTTATTTCCTTTGATGCTGTGGCAGCAGCATGGGAGGTTGCGCTCAGTGCACAGCCATTTCTTTTGGCCACTCCTTATTCCTTAAACTTTTCTTCTGCTGCTTCTTCCTTCTTCCATGTTTCCTTTGCTTCAGAATGGGTCCTCTATGGTCCACAGTCTGTTTGGGGAAGCACCTTTTCTGTCATGGTCTTATTCATAGGCCACACTCCCTTTGGGGTGTACCTGTTCTTCCATGGAGTACCTCCTACTGCTCTGACCTTGCTGTGCCTTTTTCTGGGTGTTTACGTCTCTTTCCTAAATACATTGTCACAGAAGTGCCACAAACTCCTCTTGTTCAAAGGAGGTGAGCTGACTGGAACCAGCCATCATCAGCACTTCATGATCTCCTTCCTCAGAGGTCACCCTGGTAGCCCTTCTCCCCCCCCTCCCCCAAAGCCTTGCCAATTATGCCCAATATAATTCTACTGCAGTACAGCTACAACAGCTTGAACTGGATGACTATTTGGCTGAGATTTTATTGGGGTTGGTGCATATTCACCATAGTAGGATAAAAGTTACATTTATGAGGGACTGCAGTGCACTTCCGCTTTTCTAATTTAGCTTAAGGATGGCGTGCTGATAACAACTGTTATTAAGAAACAGATAAAAAACGTGGTCATAACCCCACTCCACTTGGGAACTTCTTTTAACTGAGAATCCTATCCTTGGCTCTCATCTGTGCTACACAGGAGTTATGTTGCAGTTCTGTCCGTAGCAAGTCTTGTACCTCCTCATTCCTGACACCAGTCTCATCCCACTGGCTTGACTGGATCTGAATTGTCACCTCAGATTTGCTGGGTGATCACTGGACTCCTGGCTGGTGCTGGTTACAATCTCCAGACCTGATTGTTACCCTGAGTTTGCTTTGACTTCCTGGCTCCTTGTTGGTGATGTAGCAACCTTCCTCCCTTGCTGTGACCCTCAGTTCCTACCTCACCTTCCCTTGTAGAGCAGCCTGTCCTTGACACCGTAGCTGTTGATGGAATACAGTGGGTTTACCCTAGGACTGCCCAGGAAGCTTTTGTACATGAAGAATGATTTATTCCTAAATCTTGGCCACTTGGTCTTTGCTGGAGCTACACCGGTTTCACATCAGCTGGAGACCTGATTCTTTGTCCTCTGTGATGCTAAGTTATTTTTTCCTTTTTGTGAAATGAGACATTTTTCCCAGTGGTTTAAGTGATCCAAACTATAAACTGGTTTTATATCCCATTAAGTAGACTGTCCAACTAGTCAAATTGGCTTTGATCCACTGATACATTTTAGATTGAGAAGTCTTGCACTTCCAAAATTACTTTTCCCAAGAATGGGATGAATCGTACCTGAGAACTGGCTGCCTCTCTCCACTAAGTGTTGATGGAGCCTAGGTGATCAGACCCATGCAAAATGTGAACATGCCTATTGGTACAGAAGATGAACGTCCTCATTTCTACCCCTCCCTGGTTTTGCTTTTTAATGCTGCCTTTCTTCTGTTCATATAGTGAGACCTAAAACTATCTAGACACCAAAATGACATGCCTCAGGGTGGGGGGCAACTTACTGTGGGTGATTTCACATAATGATACAGCTTGCCCCATTTCTCTTATTAGCACATACTAAACTTTGAATGGGTTTGGTAGTACACAGCACTTAATTGCTTCCCTCATACTTCTTGGTTAAAGTTTGCTCAACAAACACAGAAACTTAATTATTCCAAGTTGGATATTTCACAGTTATTAACAGCTATAGATGAGTGCACTTATCATTTCTGATATTAGTCAAAGAAACCTTGGTAGGTGTGAATTGTCTATCCAAACAACATTGTCTTTATTGTAGATGATTATAGCCAAGCTACTTTAGTGGAAGAAACATTCACCTCAAGGACACAAGTCATCTCTTACTAGCATAGGTTTCAAAGCTTGGGGAACAGACTAATACCCTCAAGTCACTATTTCTAAATATTAACTGTAAAGGTACAAACCATTTCCTAACTGCAGACTTCTAGTGACATTTGACATACGCAAGGATAATGAGGATGGCCTTGATTTACTACTGCAGAAGGCCAGGTCTCACATGTCCTTTCTGTCAGTCCCACACACTTACCTTGGACACCAAAGGACATCTCAAGTAGTGCAAGACACCAGTGCATGGGCAAATGAGTCAAACCTGTTCTAAAAGCTTGTAAAGAAATTACTGAAGGGTTGATCTCATATGTCTCATTTGTTAGCAATGGAGTTGTGACCCTAGACTAGAGGTGTCTGATGTCCTTTTAGGTGATTCAGCATCTTTTTCCTGCTCCAAAGCAGTTCAAGTTTCCTATAGGTCCTCTATCATCCCTCTCAGCCCCAGGCAGATGTGTCAGCGAGGGCAGATGTGTTCTGAGCACACTAGACAGATCTGTTCAAACAAGCAAAATAACACCTATGTGTCTTTTCCATGAATGCCTAAAATAAGAGGGGATGAACCCTAACCATGGAGTTTAAACATGCTGTAAACCTAAAGGGAGAAATCTCAGGACCAATCCGTTCTGTGTCACAGGGTGACTGAGGCTCTGCAAGCAGCTAAAGGAGAGCAATGTTAAAAAAAATAAGAAAGGGAATGCATCTGAAAATGACCAAGACTTCAGTTCAGTATAACACAGTGAGTGATAACAACTTGTCCTCAAGCATGAAGAATAGGGTGGTTCTTTCCTCTTGGGCACTTTCATCCCATTTTGTCTAGTTGTCTGGAGATTAAAGCATTGCTCCAGAAAATCCTGCTATCAAATGATTAAGAAACAGAGGGTATTTACTCTTTATTTAAGGAAGTGTTTCTTCTTTTCTTCTCTAATTAGCTATATGTCCTGGTTTTGGCTGGGATAGAGTTAATTTTCTTCCTAGTAGCTGGCAGAGTGCTGTGTTTTGGATTTAGGATGCTGATAACAGTGATGTTTTAGTTTTTGCTACATAGTGCTTACACTAGCCAAGGACTTTTCAGCTTCTCAAGTCCTGCCAGTGAGAAGCTCAGAGGGGGCACAGCCAGGACAGCTGACCCAAACTGGTCAAAGGGCTATTCCATACCATATGACGTCATGCTCAGTATATAAACTGGGGGGAGCTGGCCAGGGGGCAGCGATCACTGCTCGGGGACTGGCTGGGAATCGGTCAGCAGGTGGTGAGCAATTACATTGTGCATCACTTGCTTTGTATATTATTATTACTATTATTATTATACTGTTATTACTACTACTACTATTTTACTTCATTTATTTCATTTCAATTATTAAACTGTTCTTATCTCAACCCACGAGTTTTCTCACTTTTATTCTTCTGATTCTCTCCCCCATCCCACTGGGGCAGGGGGAGTGAGCGAGCGGCTGTGTGATGCTTAGTTGCTGGCTAGGGTTAAACCACGACACTACACAAACCCCCTCCTTCCCAACTTTCTTTTTATGAGCATTGTCCTCAAAGCCTTCTTCATATCTTGATTTCTTAGGCATTCATTCGATGCAACATGGGAGTAGCCACACTGTATACCACTGGTACAATTTTGTTCATATTCAAGGAAGTCCTTGCTGTTGGACTCAAATATGTGAAAATCCCTGCCCCACAACACGAGGGAACCGTGAGATGGGAAACACAAGTGGAGAAGGCTTCAGTAGAAGGGGTCTTCAGGATGGTGATGATAATATAGATGTAAGACGTAGCAATAGAGAGGAAGGTGCCCAAAATCACCAGAGAAGAAAGTATCAGTATCAACTTTTGCATCACATATGTGCCCACACATGCCAATTGCAGCAGTGGTAGAATATCACAGAAGTGGTTAACTACACTGGAGCCACAAAAAGGTAAATCAGTCAGTAAAACAGCAGGCATCAAAGGTGACAGACAGCCTCCAATCCAGCAAAGGAGGATGAGCTGGGTGCTTGTTCTTCTACTGTGACAGTAACCTGAGGGTGTAGCATATGGCTATGTATCTGTCACAGGCCATCACTGCAAGTAGGAAACACTCAGCTACCCCAAGGGTAAAGAATAAATAAGACTGCAAAACACAGCTGGCAAAACAGATAGTCTGATTCCCACTTACCAGCACGGAGACCAACTTGGGGACTGAGGTATACGTTATATCCAGGAAGAACAACCCCAGGGAAAAATACATGGGTGTTGGAGATGTAAAGCCATGATGACAATGTTGCCTATTGTAATGATGAGATAAAGAAATAAGAAGAGAAAGAAGAGTGAAAGTTGTATTTCTCGAGAGCTGGGCAGTCCCAGGATAATAAACTCTGCTGGGGAGCTATGGTTCCATGACTTTCCTATGGTCTGCAAGGGTATACAGCAATAGCATCAGAGGTTGTGCATGCTTTTTAAAACAAAATTCTGGGGAGAGATAAATTATATTTTCCTTTCCTGACTGCATGTGCTTTGCCATATTCATGTGCTAGTCTACCTGGGGACGTATATACATGACCGTTCCTCCAATTAGCCAGAGCTGAATCAGAGAGAAGTAAGATGTCTGCAATATGAGCCTTTGGAATGAACAGCTCATCTCTTGTTTCCTCCTTGATATCTCAGAAACATGGTTCTTCGTAACTTTTAGGCTGGGATTCACCTTATGTAACTTTAGACACCTTCCAGGTAAATACCTACCTGCAGAAAAGGTACCCAAAGAAACAGGCACCTAGGTGTGCCATTCCACTGCCCTGTTTTAAACTACTGCATTTGGCAGGGCAGGTCCTCGACTGGTTCTCCACCAGTTTTGAAGGGAACCAAGGGTGAACAGCTGACATGTAGACATTCTGGCTGCCTGCATGTCCTAGATGAATTCTCCCCTCTCTTATAGGTGGTAGGGTGGGATTCCCTTGCCTAAATATGAACATTAAGTGTTTTTAAGATGCACTTGCATACCTGATATGGTTTCCAGATGCTGTTTTAGAACAGTGCAGGCTTCCTGAATGTCTTGTGTCATACTGGGCACCATGGTGCGGATGTCTGAGAAACTTATATTTAGTCCTCTGTATCTTCCCTAAACTTACAGTGGATCATACCCTAGATTTCTACAATGTGGCCATCTTTCTGTTGCCACATTTTTAGCCATCTTTTATGGCCAACAGGAAACAGAAGGTATTTCTAAGGTTTGTTTCTTCTAATTTCATGTTACCTGAAAAGTAAATTAACATAATCCTGGAAGTGTCCATTTAAATCATCTTGCTAAGTCAAAACTAGGTCTGTTCAGAATTTCTTGCAACAGAGAAGAAATAGCTGTTTCCTACAGGTCATAGCAAGGTCTAGTTTTTATAATCTTTGAACAATGGGGTCACAAATTATAGCTCTGTATATGAGGACCAAGGCAGAGTTGTAAGTGTGGATGAAATATCATAGCAACCTTGATTTCAACAAAACTATACCGGTTTGCCTGGGAAGGAAAATGTGATTGTGAACGTGGTACAGCTAGTTTTGTGATCAAGTCTGACTAACATATAAAAAATATAGAAATGCAATAATTGATGCATGACTCTTCCACAAATGCATAGCTGTATAGAAATTCTTATCTTTTTAACTGTTGCTTAGTCTACAACAGAGAGATTCTCTTTTCTCATGCTATTTTTTCGTTGGTTTATATATAGGTACCTACTATACCTTTTCCCTTGTTTAAGGCATTGAAATTTAGATATGACTAGATTACCTGGTTTGCTTCAGTGTTAAGAAACATAAATGCTCACACTGAATTTTGAAACAAATTTTCTGTGGATTTCTGAAACTCAGAGTGGGACTTCACAGAGATGTAGAAGTGAACTGTCTCCCCAGGCTTACTTTGTACCAGATGATGATTTAATCATTAGTATTGAGGGAGTCCAGGCTTGTTGCAGGAACTATGCAGCTGCCACTTAGTTCATGTTAGGAATTATGCAGATGCCACCTCAACAGGGCTCGGCACTAGGTTCCTGTTTGAAGAAGACAAGTCACCAATCCATTGAGTAAATAAGTGGTTTATTTATCTGATATGCAGAGCAGCTCAAGCTGGGTGCCTCTGAAGAGGGACTTCTACTGCAGATCGCACACACCAATTATACACATACTACCCACCATCTGATACCCAAGTCAATCACTTAATTCTGGTTGGTGGTCTCTTGATTTCTTATTGGGTTTCTTGATTGCTGGGCTGGCCTTCTTCTGAAGTTACCTCATTCTCTTGGAATTGTTTCCTTGAACATCATCGCAACCTTTTAAGGCAAGGGCCTTTTCTTCTTCATTCCGCTTGCATCTGCCAGTTTCAGGTAGTTCTGTGTTTGCAGCATTAGTTTTGCCAAAAAGTTTACTCTTGGTTAGCTGTTGCAGCCTAAGGCTTCAACTACTTTAGCTTCTAGTGCTAAGCAAGGCTATTAATCCTAACAATTCTCAACATTTCTCCCTTTGTTTTTATAGGCACACCTGCCTTATAAAGGGTCATCAAGAAGGGTATGTCTATACCCTTGCATACTCCTAAGTATTACGTTGTCAGACAAGTCTGAGGACATTGAAAAAAGCAATAGAACAACAAGAGCATAACAACTACAGGAAGTAAAAACTTAATAAGAGTGGATAACAGGCTTGATAATGAAAAATTAAGTTCCAATGGCTGAACACTGTTTCCCACCAATCTTTTGAGGGGCCTGGGTGTAGATGGGAAACTAACAATTGCAAGCAGAGGCATTAGAGGAGGAAAAATTGAGTTGGTTTGCAATTGCTGTACAGAGGCAATAGCGAAATTAGAGCTAGCTGCTGTACTATCACTAAGAAGAGGCAAACAATAGAAGTCCAGGGAATATATGGTTCTTCGAGATGACCTACTAGAGTCGCCACCCATTTTGGCATGATTGTTTTAGTTCTTGATGAATGTAGATATATATACAAAGTATTACAAAAAGGATTCAAGGGTTTTCAAGAGTATCAACATCACAAATTCCCACAACTGTAAAAACCTATAATCAATATAAAGGCTATACGATTAGAGATAAACAGGCTAAGCAACTATGGATCTCTGTAATTCATCAGAATATTATTCCTAAATTGTCAATACCCTGTACTGTTGCAAAGCTATTCTAACTGTTAGTGGCTGGTGTAGTCTGCACAGAACCAGTTTATGTGTCCAGAGGCACCTTCGCTAGTTATAATTCCCCAATTCCAACCCTGTTGACATTGTTCCCAATGACCTTTGAAACAATTATTAGTACACCTTCTAGTATGACATGGACCCCAATTGTTAGAGGATAACCGAAGCCAACCGTGCTGATAAAACTGGAGTTCTTAGCCTCTTGAGGGATTGCTTGGATGTACAGCAGCTCTATATGGATGATGAATACACCAAACAGGACACTGTCCTCTTTTAACAGTGTACAATGGCCCACTTGGCCATGCAGCAGGAGCCTCTCTGGTCCAGGTAGCTCTAGAAAGAAAACAAAAGTGACATGGTTCCAGAATTCCTTCCTCCTTAGGGAATTCGAATGGTCCTGGCTTTAATCTCNCCTGGTTGAAACCATTGGGTTTGTGCCCTATTTTATTGTAGATGTTTTTGTACCCCCAGTACAAATCTGGTAACTGATTCATCTCCATCTAAGAGGCTGGTCTTAGCAGGGACAAAAGTCCCAGCTATAGCTAAATGCCTGCCAAACACTGTTTCTGCTGGTGACAACCCTAGAGGTTGGTGAGGAGTATTTCTAATATCCCACAGCAGTATTCCTAAAACTTCAGGCCATTTCAAACCTACTTGACTACAAGTTCAAGCGATTTTATCTTTAAGAGTCCTGTTCATTCTTTCCACCTGTCCTGAGGACTGTGGATGATACGGAACATGTAGTTGTTGGTGTACTCCTAAACTTTTATAAATGTTGTTTAGTAATCCTTCTGAAAAATGAGAACTCCTATTGGATTCTATGGTTTCAGGTATTCTGTATCTGGGAAAGATTTCCTGCAAGAGTGCTTTGACCACTCCCACAGTATCCGCCTTCCTGGTGGGAAAAGCTTCTACCCATCCTGAAAGTTGAACCATCATTACCAGCAGGTGTTTAAGTCCGCTCACGGGAGGCATGTCAGCATAATCAATTTGCAGTCTTTGGAATGGGAAGTATGCCCATGGTCGTCCTCCAGCCTCCTGTTTGGGCTTTGCATCAGAAAACTTCTAAAATGTG
>VYZW01026116.1:13125-30625 GCA_013401315.1 Balaeniceps rex
GGGCACTGGGCGGGCTGGTGCTTGGGCTGTGGCGGTGGCAGCGGGCCGCGATGTCGGCGTCCGAGGAGGACGAGGACGAGAAGGAGGAGGAGGAGCTGCGGCGGCGGTTCATGGCGCCGCCGGTGAGCGGGCTGCGGGAGCTGCGGCGGCGGCGGCGGGAGCTGCGGAGCCGTATGGAGCTGCTCATCATGGAGACGCAGGGGGAGGTGTGCCGCGCCCTGGCCGCGCTGGACCCCGGCGCCACCTTCGCCGTCGACACCTGGGAGAGGAAGGAAGGTACGGGGGGGCCGCGGGGGTCACCCCGGGCAGGGACAGCCCAGGCTCGGTCACCCCGCGGGGCGGCGGCCCCGGCGCGGGGTGACCCTGGCGTTGGTAGGCGGAGGCGGCATCAGCTGCGTGCTGCAGGACGGCGAGGTCTTCGAGAAGGCGGGTGTGAACGTGTCCGTCGTGTTCGGGCTCCTGTCCGAGGAGGCAGCGCGGCAGATGCGGAGCAGGGGGAAGTCTCTGAAGGCCAAAGACGGTAAGGTGTCTGGCGGGGAGGTGGGGTAGGGAACCAGGGGGCGTTCACCCGAGTATTCCCGCGTGGGTACTTTGACAGCAGAGTCTGGCCTTTGAGCAGAACGTGAGGAAGGCCGGAGTGATCAATGCTCCAGGGAAGATTTCATTTGTATCATGGTGGTTTCCAACTGGTAAACCTGGCAGGTGGAGTTTCATATCCCTAAAAAGCTAGGTATCAGAGTGCTTCTCCCTCTGTCTTGCTGCTTTAAGCAGTGTACTGTAGGCACAGGTTGTTTCTCAGTAACGACGCTGTAGCTCAACAGTGAAACAGTGCAGGAGTTACGTACCAAAGAGGTGGAGGGAGAGAACCAAAAAGACCTGAAGGCTAAAGAGGATTCGACCCACGTTTGTGTAGCAAAGGGTAATTCTGAGGACGGGGGTTGGTGGAAAGCCTTAGCAGTGCCTTATGTTTTAAGTGATCTTCATCTAATGGGTGCTCTTAACATATTGTTGCATTTTAGAACAAATACCAAAAAAAGCATTTAGTTAGGTGCACACAAGTGTGTGGATGAGAAGTAAATTGCACATTGATTAATAACTATGGTAACCCGACATGAGAAATTTTCTTGTAGCGGAACAGTAGCTTGGAACCTAAGGAAAAATAGTGATGTTCCTTAAATGATAATAAATGAAGTTACTTGAAAAACTGAAGGTTTTTTCTGCGCATCTATCTAGGGAAACTGCCTTTTTGCGCCATGGGTGTGAGCTCTGTTATCCATCCAAAGAACCCTCATGTTCCGACCATGCACTTCAACTACAGATACTTTGAAATTGAAGAAGCAGACGGTAAGAATTTTAATCCAAGGAAGTACGTATAAAATGTGTGACTCCACACGAAGGAAGTGTGAACGCATGGCTAGGGTAAGAGGTTAAGAACCGGTCCAGTTTTGTTCCCAGCTGTGCCAAGAGTCTGTTCTGTAGTACTGGTTCTCTTAACCTCTGGGCCTTCATTTGTCCATTTGTAAAATCAGTGTGATGTGTGCATCTGGTAAAGTAAAGGTGTTTGCTGTTTACTTTTTGCAGCGTACATCAGGATTTTCAGACTTAAAGTGTAGGAGGTTATAAATAAGTGTAAAACATATTCAAAGAAGCAAGTCTAGAATTTAGCAGAAGAAAGGTCTGTGAAGGACTGGTAAGCATTCTGGTCAGGATGTACCTTTGTCTCAGAAGCTGGGAGGACGTACACTGTCAGAAACATCGCTCTCGACGTGCACTTTTGAGTTTCTGCAACTCACTGCTGTCAGCAGCAGGACTGTAGGCTAGGTGGTCTAACGCTGAGAGCCCGTCTGTACCTTGTGACAGTGTGCGTACTGTCAGAAGCTCAAAGAGAGTTTTCTTTCAATTATTTTGCCAGAGCATTATGGATCATTTCTAGTCAATTACTTCCCTGGATTTAATAAGGACGTTTCCTTTCTTTGGCACGCAGTAAAATGTTTCTAGATTCTTGAATAGGAGTTGCCATCCCATCTTGTGAAATTGATATCCTGTAGTCAGAGTGAGCGGCCCAAAAGACCGAACAAATGGTTTTCACTGCTTTGAAATTTGTTTCATGTTTTCCTGAAGTCACTGGTCATCGCACTACCTCGAACTCAAATTTTTCATGATTGATGTTTAGGAACACCACCGAGTAATGATTTTGTTTTGTATTGTAGAAGTAATTGTTAGTTCTTGGTGAACCACTAGCAACGTATTTCTGTTTGGAAGTTTAAAAGAAGAATGTTGCTGCTTGCCTCTCTCCTGTAGGAACTAAACAGTGGTGGTTTGGTGGTGGGACTGACCTCACTCCAACTTACCTGAATGAAGAGGATGCCATTCATTTTCACAAGACTCTGAAAGAAGCCTGTGACAAGCATGATGTGAAGCTGTATCCCAAGTACAAGAAATGGTATGTGGGGAGAGGTGAGCCTGTGTTCCTTTTGTGGGAGCAGAAGGCGGCACTGGATATTGCCAGTTGAGTGTACTCTAGGAACAGTAGGTTCTGCTGCCTTTTGAAAAGTGTAAGCAGACCCTAATGAAAATCAGCAAATGTGCACTGGGACAAAAATGTAGTCTGAAACAATCTCTTATTTACAGAGGCCTGAGTTTTTCAAATCAGAGGGCTGACAACTAGGATCATAAGTCTATAGCCCGAATAAAAACCAAGCTGGCTCTACAAGGTTTTGTAAGCCACAGACTTCACTAGGCAACTTAAAAATTCCTTTTAACCTCTGGTGTTAAACTAGGACAAGGCTTCTGCCCCATGGACTTGCACTAATTCTGCTTACAGGGAACTCATGGTAAATGTGCATGACTTTAGTGTGAGCTCCTGGGCCAGCGCTGCCGTTCTGAAAATCCCATTCCAGTTTTTCTGCCTTCAGTCTGACCTTCGTTACCCTTTCGTTTTTTTGCCAGGTAGGTAAAGGAGCTTGTCCTTAACGCACAAGCTTCATAGTTTTGATGGAGCTGTACTTTTTTGCCAGTGACACATTCACTGAGAGTTCAACAGCATATTCTCTAAAGATGCAAACTTTGAATGTTGTTCTTGAGCTGAGAGATACAGGCGATGGGATCCTTCGCTGTTCAGTGGGCACTTGCTGCTCTGTGTCTGATAATCCTATCTGCTACAAGCTGTGGTATCCAGGAAGGAGGGGTTACCCTTTTGTAAGCTACCAGGTCTTGTCTGAGGACAGGAGATAAAGTGGGTGTGGTAGCTCGGATGTGAACCACTTAGTAGAGAAGCACATTTTACAACCTTAAAACTACAGTCTTGTTCTCTGAGGCATTTTTGCATGGTAGTTCAGAGTGTGTGCCTTGGTTGTTTGCAGCGTAAGTAGGCTAGTAATGCCAGCTGCAGGGGGTCAGAGAGAAGGATGCCTCTTCTTAGTCTGAAGGCTGCTCAAGGGGAGGACTAATTGTATCCCACAGACAAAGGCAGTTTTCTCAGTCCCAGCATGAGTGTGTGCTGTAAGCAGCAGCTGTGTAGGGGCATGCAGTTCTCACTGCCGGAGCAGTGTGAATCTCCTCTGAGCTTCTACTAATTAGCATTGCCCCTTTTCCCACCTTTCCCAAACATAAAAGCTCTTGTTATGTTTACCACGCTGTCTTCCTGATCTAGCTTTAAGACTTTTGTCAGACTTGTTCTCTTTTGCATTTCTGACTCACCCTTGTTTCCTAACTCTTCCTGCTGCTATAGAAAAAAAAGCTGGTCGTCCCAAGTGAACAATAAAATAGCGTAGGTTATCTGTTATATCTCCATGTCTCTCTCTCTATGGCCATGCCATTTATACTGCTTGAGAACAGCAACTCTGGATGGACACACACACGGAAAACTAGTCCTAAAGGAAGGCAGGGTTTCCTTGCTGTTGATGGTTTCTGCTTCCTACTTCCCTTCCATTTCTCCCCCACATGAAGACTTGCAGAGCATGGCTGCCCAGGCAAGCAACTATAAACAAAATAGGGTGTGGATACAATGAATCAGCTATTTTATAGTAATTGCATGCCTGCATACTCCCAGTAAATACAGAAGATATTAACTGCCTCGCTATTGTAGGATAAGCTGCACTTACTCCTTTGTAAACTTGAACATGAGCCATGAAAAGCCACTGCTAGAATGACTCAATCTTCCAAGTTTAACTATTAAAAAGCCTTTTTCCAAGGAAGGCTGACTCACTTTTGATTTTTCCTTAAGTGATGGTGGCTTTCTTATCTGGTCTTGGGTTTATAGATTCTTTTAGTTTTGATACAGAAAACGAATTCTTTCACTAGAATGGCAAAAAGAATAAATAAATTACCTTCCAAGTTTATTTTTAGTTCATCTGAAAGCTGTACAAATAATTTGGGATCTATATATGATTCTGGGAATGAAATCTAGAAAGACCTCTTGGGGTGAAGTTTTGAAATGAGGTGTCCTTCCTCCTCGTAAGTACAGGATATGGATTGGATCACTCCATGGAAGCATCTGCCATGGTGTTTGAGAGTTACGTGTTCAGTGACTGTGCGGTGATACGTAGCTTTGCAGAGACTCTTTCGTCAGAGCATTTACTGTAAGTGAACGCAGGAGTGCTTTCCAGATGGTGCTGTACCATCCTGGCTCTCAGCAGTTAGTGAAACAGTGCGGCACCCGGTACTGCAGGAACTGACTTTTCATCGATTTTTCACTAGTGCCGTTCTGTGCCACGTAACTGTTTGGAGTTCTGTTCATTTATTTGAATATTGTGGACCGTATTAATAATCATCTGCTACCTCTTCTAGGTGCGATGACTACTTCTATATCAAGCACCGTGGCGAGCGAAGAGGGATTGGAGGCATATTCTTTGATGATGTGGACTCTCCCTCCAAGGAGGAAGTATTCCAGTTTGTGAAGAGTTGTGCCAAAGCTGTTGTGCCTTGTTACATTCCCATTGTGAAAAGGCACTGCCATGACTCCTTCACACCAGAGGAAAAGCTATGGCAGCAGCTTCGGAGAGGACGGTGAGTACTGAAGGAGCAAAAGAATACATGGGAGGTGGATTATGCTGGCGAGAAAAAAATGAGCTAGTTTTTCATGGTTGCAGGGTTTATATCATGTTGTGGTGTGGGCTAAGTTTGCATAAGTGCTCTAAAGCGCGCCAGAGAATTTCAGCATTTTTGTGTACAGAACTATTTTTTAAATCCAATGCTAGATTGCCGGGGAGGGTGCAAAGAAGTTACTAGCACACCCTCATCTGTATCCCCCACTCTCCCATGTTGCAGCACAAGCAACCCATACAAAATGCCACAGTTTCTCTGCAACTCCTTCAAAAACCAAGAGAAGCTGCTGCTTTGTAACAGACAAAGGCATGCGTCGTGTCCTGAATCCCGCCCTCTCCTGCAGCCCAGTGATGCGGGATACAGGACTGCCCCGTGACATGAGAAGCATAAGGGTGAGGGAGTCGTGCTTCCTCTTCAGTAATGAAGCTAAACCCCAGAAAGTCGTGGAATAACTGTACCCAGGAGTACTTTCAGCTTCTTACACGCATATTTATTCTATCTGATCTTGGCATTGAAATGAGGACGCCGTGAACTCTTTGTAAAGGAATAAAGATCCAGAGGGGTTTTGTTTTTCTGGCATGGTCTAAAGTCACTGTAACTTAAAAGACTTTTGAGGATGCTTATTAACATGAACAACCATTAATGCTGCAAAAGCCTAAGTGTATTGGTAGATACAGTTGTACTCCTTTTTCTATCCTGTGATTGTGTTAAGCGTATGGAGAAATCAGAATACGCGTGCTTTGTGCAGAACTGGGGAGTCTCTGCCTCTTCTGCAGAGAAATCTGTGAGAATGACATAGAGAGGGCATAAGCATTGAAGTTTAGATCATTGGCCTGCAGCAATTAATTCAAATAAGCACATATGCTTAACTTGGTGAGGCTATTCCTGGGAGTGTTGGCCTTTTAGGATCTTGCTAAGGTTATAAGGGGGAATAGCTTCTTTAGGTTGCAGCCAGGACCAGCTCATGAGGCCTGCTTATTTCCCTGGATCTGTTTGCAGGTTACTGGGCTAGGCTAAGCTCTCCATTTCCGCAAACAGATAAAGCGTTCCTCCCTTCCTGTACCTCTGTTAAGTACTAATACCTCAGTACTGGTTGCTAAGATTACTCCAGCTGAATTGTCACTGCTCTGTTCCTATGCTGGGGGCAGAACACTAACGGTTCTGGTCCTTACAAGTCCCAGCCAGCACTCTGAAGCTGTCTGACTTCTGCTGCTTTTCAGCTCTCCCCAAGAAATAGAAAATCTTGTTCTGACCTTGCTGCTTATGTGTCTTTCAGCATGGAGGACTGCATGGTATAATTTTTCCTGTGGTCATTTCCAATTCCTTTAGGCACCTCTTATGTCTGACACCACCACAAAAAGGAGTACTAGCCTAACCAAGCTAAACTTGGTGTTGAGCTTGCCAGCAGGGTTCACACCTAGGAGAAGGAAGCTAGTATAGCACCATGCAGAATGCTCTTCCTTGAATAGTTTGTCTGCTCTCCTCTGTTACTTCCTATGCTTTGCAGAGTGGCAAGATCACACTTGGACTACTATGCAGAGGATGCTAGAGAACATTTGGCCCCAAACCAGGGTTCATTCTGACACCCAACACAGCAGAAAGACAGGCTGGTTTTGTTTGGTGTCTGCTAGTTGAAGAAGGCACAAGCAACTTCTGATAATAAACTTGTTTTTCTGTTGCATCTCTTCACTCCGCACAGGTACGTGGAGTTCAACTTGGTTTACGACAGAGGGACAAAGTTTGGCCTCCTGACACCAGGATCAAGAATTGAAAGCATTCTTATGTCTCTGCCACTGACTGCAAGGTAAGGGCATAGATATGTGGAGTTGCAGGTAGGCACTGTTCTTAATAAAACACTTCATAGGATTAAATCAAAGCCCTGTCCGGGTGTCCAGTCTCTTTAATGGTGGTTAGTTCATGCTTGATACAAGAACTGGACAGATACATGCAGATGCTTCTCTGGTCTGCTACACTCGCACAGTTGCCAGTAATGATAAAAATATCTAGAATATAGTCTAGACATTTTCTGACCAAAAAAAAAAAGTGGTATTTTTTGTGCTTAGTACCTCTTGATAGATTTCCCCTGCTCGCTCCATGGGTTTTTGTTTAGTAGCTCTTTGAAACCATGCGAGCTTATGGCAGTCCTGACAAGCCTGTGGTAAGGAAGTTCCACAGTTTAACTGCATTGTGTGAAAAAGTGCCTCTTTGTTTTCTACTCGCACCTGATGACTTCATTTGACTTGTCAGTGAGTAACCAGATTTTCTTCCTGTTCACTTTCTCCATAACAGTTCGTATTTTACAGGCTTCTGGTTTTTTTCATTGTCTGTTTTCCAGGCTGACAAGTCCCCATCTTTTTAGTCTTTGTACAGTAGCTGTTCCATACCTTTGATCACATTTGGCACTTTTCAATAGGCTTAAGTTTTCTATGCCCTTTCTGAACTGGGGATAAGGAACAGACAACATAAGTTACGTATGTGTATCCAAGATGCAGGTGTGCTGCTGACTCATACAGTGGCATAATGATGTTTTAGTTCGTTATTCTTTTCATAATCCTAATACGCTGTTTGCTGGGTTTGATTGCTGCTAAGCATTGAACTGGCTTCTTCATAGAATTGTTATGCCAAGATCTTTTCTGGGCAATAAAAGTCAACTCAGTCTCTCAACATGTATGTAACGTTTTTCTGTGTGCATCACTTTAGATGAATCAGCAGTGAATTTCACTTCCCATTTTATTGCTCAGTTGCTTGGCTTGATATTAACTCTTTTCAACTGCCTTTTTAGGTTTTAACCGATCTTGCTTAATCTTGCAGTATCAGAAAACTCTCATTTACTGTTTATGCCCCTTTTTAGGTTGCTTTTAGATATGCTGAGTAGCGCAGGCCCTATCATGAATTTCATAAGACTCCATTAGTGATCTCCCTCCGCAAGGATAACTGACCTTTGCCTGCTACCCCTTAACCATGAAGGCAGTCCTGGTCATATTGTATAGCTTCATCCCACTGCCAACACCGGATGTGTCCCTCACCTGGTGGTGTAGCACCGTCCTACCTTTTGATTTCATTGCTGGGGTGATCTGGTTTTGCTTGTTTTCGTCAACATAAATAGCTCACTTAACAGCATGAATGGGTCCTTCCTGGGAGAAAAAAAAATGGAAAAGGGTTGTACCCATCCCTTTGTGACTGCAGACACTTTTCTTCCTCTGTCATACCTCTTAATTGCCTTTTCAATAAAAAGTGCTCTCTCATCAACTTTGTTTTTAAACCCAAGATTCAGCAAGGACTTGTAGTGCTTCCAGTCCAGCTTCTGGAAAAATTTGCCCTGGGTGGCTGCAAATACTGCATCAGGATCAAATGATAAAATTTGAAGCTGGCGATTTCCCTTAGGACTCGTGTCCTCACTCTCTTTTGTCTGAGTTCTTTTTTGGCTCGTCTTCCTCATGACACTAGTGTGTCACAAGAGACTGCTAAAAGATCTTTGCAAATAAAGCTGCATGGATTGGGGGGTAGGGGGCATTGTTCTTTTTTTTCTTTGTTCTTCCAGCCTTTCCAGAATTTGGGAAAAAGTTCAAGCTAACATTTCTCCTGTCTCTTCCAGTGTTATTATTTGTTTTTACTGAACTTAATTATTTGTAGCTATATCTGTCTACTTGACGTGAGAGCATCAACTGTGTGTGTAGCTTTGCATCCTCAGAAAAAGCAACTCAAGTCTAAACACAGCCTGGTGCGGGAGAGGTGGCAGCCAGCTGGGCAGTCTGAGTGAGTTTCCCCTCTCCCTGCAGGTGGGAATACATGCACACCCCTCCAGAGAGCTCGAAAGAAGCAGAAATCCTGGAGGTTCTGCGCAATCCCAAAGACTGGGTGCACTGACACGGATTGTGAACAAGATGGATTGCTTACACTGAGCCATTATGAAAGAACAGGAACACCTGCAAACCAGCTCATTCAAACTGCTGTTGAATGGCGTTTTAGTATAGCTATTTATAGTCTTACCTGGTGCCTTAATAATTCTGTAGACTTGTTATAATTTGCAAATATGTGAATTCATTCTTTAAGATTGATCACCTATTATTATCACCTGCTGTAGATGTTGCCTGGTGAAGGGCTGGTGATACCCTCACAGGGCTACTTTGCATACTTAAGAACTTCCTCAACTGATTTGTTTGACTGCAAAATGGTAAACTACTGTGAAGTGTTCTCCCAGTGGAATGAAAGCATTATCTGTGCCTAAATAACACTGTTTACTCCTAGAAAATGTTGGGATGTTTTAGAATTTTTTTTTTAAAGAATAAAGGGAATATTTGATACGATTTTCAACCTTAAAGTCTGCTTTTGGGAAGTTGTGAAAAAGGTGGTACTTAACTGTGTTTTTTGAGGCTATCCACATTTGACTTGAGAAGTGGAAAGCATCTTAAGATGTGCTGTGGTAGCATGACTTGACTGATCAGTAACTGGGAGATTCTGGGTTGGAGTCCCAGTCTTGCCTGATGAGGGCAGAAGGCTGGCTGTCCATTTTGAGGAGAAAATCTTTCAGAACTGTGCATCTCTCAGCTGTGATGAGGACAGGATAGCAACCTGCCTCGGGCCAGTTCCTTTGCCAGGAAGGTTGGGGACAGATCAGGAAGCTGTTGGGCGTTGCTCCGAGGTCCTCCAAATAGCATTTGGCACTGCTCCCAGCCCCAGACTGTCCTTTTTCGGCCCCGAATCTCGTCGAGGACACCGTGGGGAAAAGCGAGGGAGATCCACGTTCCCCACCCCGCGGGCCAGCTGAGGAAAAGGCAGCGCTTCCTCCCCGTCGGGGAATCGAACCCCGGTCTCCCGCGTGACAGGCGGGGATACTCACCACTATACTAACGAGGAGTGGGATAAAAAGATTTGGGCTTCCTGCCAGGACGTAGTACGACGTCACCTCTGGCGGGTTTTCTGGTGGCGGTTGTCTCGGCGCCCGGCCGGGCCGGCTCACCCTCGCCGCCCCCCGCTCACTGAAGTCAGGCTTCCCCATGGGCTACCGTGTTTGTTTCCCTGTTACACTTCCTCCTCAAAAAGACGGAAGAAATAGAACGTTATCTAAAAGCCAGCGATTTTCTCGCCTCCAAGGGGGAAAAAAAAAACCTGGTTGGCCCGTACGGGGATCGAACCCGCGACCTTGGCGTTATTAGCACCACGCTCTAACTAACTGAGCTAACCGGCCGCTGTGAGCGCACTCTCACAGACACGCCGCAGGTGGAACCGCTGCCGGCAGCTGCTCGCGCGGGCGCCGCGCCCGCAGCGTTACCGCGCCCGCTCTTTTTAAAGACCGCTTCGGCGGGTCGTTTCGGTGGACCTCTGGCAGAGCAGCACGGGCATTAACCAGGGTGACGAGAATTGCTAAAATGGAGACTTTCAAAACTTTCATTTTTCTTGCGCGTTTACCGGCGGCACGGGGGACAGCCCCACCGAAACGACTCGCCACGCTTTCCCCTTCCGCTCCCGGCCGCAGGAACACGCACGCCGCCGCCGCCCCGGAGCAGTTCCCGATCGCCTCCCTCCCTCACGCCCACGCCGCGGACGGGGCTCCAGCGGGAGGAGGAGGAGGAAGAGGAGCAGGAGCGCTCCCGGGGGTAAAACGCAGCGTCTCCTCCCCGTCGGGGAATCGAACCCCGGTCTCCCGCGTGACAGGCGGGGATACTCACCACTATACTAACGAGGAGCGGGGTGCGGGCCACTTCCCCCCCGCCGCACCCCAGGATCCGCCTGCGGGACCCCCGCCCACCCGGGGTGCGATCGCGCCGTGAGCGGAGCGGTGACACAGGGCACTTCTTCGGGCCCCGGCACCCCAGTACGAGGTAAAGGCTACGCGAGGGTGGTGGGGTGTCCCTCCGCCAAACCCACCGCTCCGACCTGGCCGAGGAGCAGGCGGCACGGACGTGCGGCTGGCGTGCGTGCAGGCGTGGGCGCCCACACGCTGCTGTGTGAACTCCAAGGCCTGAAGGAAAATGCAGCACGAAGGGGAGGCAGGCTCATTTCCTAAACCTGCGATGAGCCCTGTTTTTCTACTGTGGTGAAACCACCTGTGCTCAGAGGAAAGTGTGAACCCTTCCCCAGCTGGAAAGCCAATTGGATCACTTGTAAAATCAAGGCATTAAGTAAAAAAAAAAAAAAAAAAGGGCGGAAAATACTTCAGTATTAAATACCTCATCAAATTGCAAGCCCTCTGCTTTGCAAACTGTCAGTACGAGTGCTGAGCTGAGCTCCTCAGGTATCTCCTCCTTTGCCATTTCATTTGCCACTAACACCACCTATCATAAAATACATTAATAAAAAGAACAAATTAGGAAGCAAAAAAAAGGTAACAGCTGCATAGACAAAGCATATAAATGTATCATGATAATGCAAGAGCTTTCTCAAAATCGGGCAACATTTAACAGACATTCCCACATTCTCCGCAAAAAAGCTCACAAAGCTGCCACTAGAAGACTGACAAATGCATGGGATGAGCAGACAGTCATAGATCCGGTGTAAGACAATTTGGAGATAGAAAGGAATAGGATGGGAGACATCTGATGCAAAAAAGAGCAGAAAGACCCAGATGTGCATGAACAAGAAGGAAACAGAAACCCCCACAATAAAGGCTTCTAAGTTTAAAAAGCTTATTTCATCAGTGAGATATAGGGGCTTAAAAAAAAAAAAAGTTGTGGGCAGTCTATATAAAATAATTATTTAGCAAGCAACAGACCTGGAAGAACCTGCAAAAAGCCATATACCAAAGAAGAGCAAACCTGACGTGCTCCAAATTCAATAGGTGGTGTTTTCCTTTCGTGGCCCCTCAGCAGCACTGCTAGGTCACTAACACTGCGGGACTCCAGGACCATAGGTTTTTCTCCATCAAAGAGACCACAGTCCTCAGGAAGCCGATCAAAAGATTCTGGGAAATAGTGCTGAAGCAAATCAACTACTCCAGGTACCAGACAGAGAGTACCTGTCATAAGCAGAATACAGATCTCAAACTCCAGTCTGTCTTGTGCTCGCTCACAAACACACTTCTAAAAGATTTTGTTAGAATTTTGAGGTCAAGAAACATCATAACAAAAAACACCAGTCAGAGAAGAGAGAGGCTGTAAGGTCTACTTTATGTTTCTGCTATTGTGAGTAGACCTCATCTCACTGTAAACTAATTTCAGAGTAACAAACTAATTAAATTCAAAGTACAGAACGGCGCAGTTCTACACTTTTGCGTCCTTTTGTCCTGATGCTGACAGCCAAATAAGTTTGAACACTTGGATTCATCACACTGAATTTTTGTGCATATTCTGGTAGTTCTTGAGTGCAAAATGCAACAGTAAAAATAAGTGAAAGCACATTGTTCCAGTAATATCAGATGCAGAAACAGGGAAGTGAAGGAAGGGTAAGAGAGAGCAAAAATTGTATGTTAGCATCAAACACCTTTTTTTTCCCAACAATTAAGTTCTGTGAAAGGAAGAAATGGGAAGCCACTGTACCTTTCGAAGGCAAAAGCAGTTTCAGAAATCCCCGAGCCACATCTTCCTTCGATACATTTTTATCATGTCCTCCGTTTTCAAACCCACAGAAGGGGCTGAACTGTTCAAGAACATCCAGGAGAGAATCTGTGTCACCTACGGTTCTTCTTCCATCTTCCCCCTACAAAACGTATACTCTTTACCACAGTACACTAGGCTGAAAATTGTAATAGTTCACAAGTTGATCTGCATGCAGACAGGACACTGTTGCCTTGCAGTGAAACCAGTGCTCAGGATTTTTAGGGTAAATGACTAAGAACAGTAACATTTTCAGCATACAATTTTAATCAGATGCCCTGAGATTGTCTGAATCCTCACTGACATTTAAGAAATACAGACATAAAATAATTTATCCTCTTAAAAACAAAATCAACCAACCAAAAACCACACACAAAACAGAATGACACCCACAAGCTTAACAGATACTTAGATAACTGACAATGGCAGATTTTAAATTATGTCCTAACAAATGCCCTTAAATGAAAACTTAAAGACTTAGCCTGACTTTCCTAAAAGCTTTGAGGAGTTTAAATACATCAAAGACCAAACAAAATAGTAGCTTTGCCCTTTAGCACAGAGACAGACAGGGTTGGCCACTTTTTAGGGATCAGGATTAATCCCAGACTTTTATCTGTAAAGCAGTGGCTTGTTCTCCGGCCTCTCTTAGTTTTGCACTAAGCCTGGAAAACTCTCAAGGGCTGTGCACTGAAAACAAACACTTGACCACAAAAGACATGCTGAGCTACCTGGAATACCAATCAAGGCAATTCCCACCACAGGGGGATCGGCATTAACAACCTAACTGAAACCTGCTGGGATAAGACCTTCTCCAGAGCAGGAGATCGCTCAGTAAAGAAAGAGCAACTGGGAATTTGCAAGCCAGGAGCCAGAAGATGCAAGTGCAATGAAACGCAGTGCTTTCCAGTAATCTTATATGCCATATACACATGAAACCAGAAATGTAATCTAAAAGCTTTGCTTTTTGCTGAGTTTGATCTGCCTGTGCAGTCTTTTGCTCCATCTATGCTCATCCTCATCTTCATCCTCACTTATTGGCACACAGGAAGAAATGCCCCTTATTTGGGCAATCACGCTTGATACATTAGTTTCCAGAATGGAAAATTACAAAGACCAGACAAGTCAGAATCCTTTTGAGAACTGACAGGCTATTATTAAAAAAAGCAGACCAGAAACCAGTTTATTACCTCAGTTCATGAAATTTCATGTTAGCACTGGGACAAATAGGATTTATGTCCTGCAAGACAACAGGTCCTTTGCAAACTGCCTAAGGATTTCAGCAGTAACTCAAAGCCTTTTTAAAATGCACTTTGAAGTTTGCCTGTACTTTAAGACTATAAATATATTTTAGCCCTCATGTTTGGTTAGGAGAGGGTCTCTTGGCTTTAGTCCAATAGTCTGTGCTGCTACTCTTTTCCCTTACCATATGCGGAGGTTAAAATTTTCCAAGCAATACAGGAGTTTTTGCTGCATATTGCCACATTAGATCAAAGAAGTCTAAAACAAAGCTAAGGGAATATATGAAATTATGTGCTGTTTATAGAGAAATAACATTACTGAATTCAAGTGTCTTGGTTTTGCCACTGCATTTGTCTGTGAAAGCTTTTAATGACGATGCACAATGATTTGATGTAGCTTTGGCATCGGAAAAATTTTGAGCTGACTAGCTTTGTGGTCTACCTTTTGTGTCATCTGACTTGCTCTGAGAAGATCCTAGGAATCCACTGTGTTCAGCCAGCATGAGTTTAGGTATCTTCCAAAGGTGCTCTTCCCCTTTGCCGACAGTCTGCAAAGCTTAACCTCTATCTTTTTACACTGCCATATTATTATCCCTGATGCTTTTTTTTTTAAGTTCTTCCTAATTTAGCGATCACTCAGTCCTTTGAAAATACCATTTTCCAAGAAAATTATGAAATAATTATTTCAGTATTTAAAAAACGCAAGAAGCACAGTTTGTATTGCTTCTATAATATATTGTGTGAATATAGTTCAAAATACATTTCTCTGTCTTTCAAGATGAGAAGGATGCTTAGGGAGAGGTATAAATTCTTTCTGCTCTCTGGAGTAAGAAATTAGCTAAGTAACTGTCTTCTCAAATGTCGCTTCAGGAACCTACAGGTGATAGATGGTGAATCTCTGATGACAGATATTTGTCTAAATACAATACTTAGAAGTAAATGTTTGAAATATATGTCTTCTTTTGCTTTCTCTAATAAGTCAAATTTAATACCTTTGACCTCTTTCCTTTTCCAGGAAAACCAATGTAACCTAACTTTGTAATATCACATAGTCAGAAGAACTTGGCCAGGGATGAGGAAGTAAAGGGTGAGATGAACCTTACTTTTCCCCTCTTGATTATGGTACCTTGCAGATAAGTGATCATGTCCATATAACGAATTTTTGTACTTCAGTGTAGCCAAAACCTCTTCTAGTAAATACTTATTTATGACTTCACAAACTTTGGAGTCTTAAGGTTGTCTAAGTATAATTTTACATTATATTCTACATAAAAGTTTTTTTATTTTCTATTATGATTATTTATAGGGGGGGTTGTCCTTTCTGACAAATGTATAGGTTTATAGGTTGTTTTTTGTCAACTACAAGAGTGATTTTTCATTTCCTTTGCAGTAATATAATGTAGAAAACTCTGTTAGAAATTTTGTAGCTACTGCTCTAAGTTGTGATCCTGCCTGCTATTTCTTAGTGTCACTGCTGGCTATTCACCAAGGTTTGCTATTGCTCCTTACATGAGGACAAATAATTAATTTTAATACACAATTATGCTGGTTTTAGCTGGGGTAGAGTTAATTTTCTTCATAGTAGCTAGCAGGGGACTATGTTTTGGATTTGTGCTGGCAAAAGGGTTGATAATACAGGGATGTTTTCATTATTGCTGAGCAGTGCTTACACAGAGTCAAAGCATTTTCTGCTTCTCACACCACCCCACCAGTGAGTAGGCTGGGGTGCACAAGGATTTGGGAAGGGACACAGCCAGGACAGGTGACCCCAGCTGACCAAAGGGTTATTCCACACCATATGACGTCATACTCAGCATATAAAGTTGGGGGAAGAAGAAGGAGGGGGGGACGTTCGGAGTTACGGTGTTTTGTCTTCCCAAGTAACCGTTACGTGTGATGGAGCCCTGCTTTCCTGGAGATGGCTGAACACCTCCCTGCTGATGGGAAGTAGTGAATGAATTGCTTGGTTTGCTTTGCTTGCATGCGTGGCTTTTGGTTTACCTATTAATCTGTTTTTATCTCAACTCACAGGTTTTCTCGCTTTTTGACTTCCAATTTTCTCCCCCATCCCACTGGTGGGGAGTGAGCGAGTGGCTGTGTGGTGCTTAGTTGCTGTCTGGGGTTAAACCACAACAACAATCTATCAGAAATACACTGTAGAATGCTTATCTTGTCAATATCACAACATTTTGCAGGATTGTGGACTGCACAGAATAGTATCAGAAAGAAAGTAATACTTTTTAAATGGGTTATGATAAGCAGAACTGTTTGCTCTGCAGGCCACAGACTGTATATGGATTATAGGCAAAGGAAGAAGCTATAGATTTTCAAGGCTGAGAGGAGTGTGTTGATCATTAACAACAGTTTTGCCTCCTCTACTTTTACGAGCCAGCTCCTTTATATGAGCTTGCAGCAGTTGCTTTCAAGGACCCTGAAAGTTGCGGGTCAGAATAAGGCAGCCTGAAAGAATGCTGACTACATTGCTGATTTTCTGAAAAAGAAATGTTGGAAGACTATTTCAACCATGGACAAGGCTCAACGTTTAGTTCTACGGCCAGGACAAACCCTGGCACCACCACAGGCAGACTTGTGGTGGCGTGTGCTGTCCGCTGGGCCAGGCAGCTCCCAGCCAGCCCCCCCAGGGTGGGGGGAAAGGTAGATGGTGGTGGGTGGGAGGACGCTCACAAGTTGCAAACTACTATGCTACAATCAGCCATCTCAGACACGCTGGATAGACCCACGTCTGTAGGACAGGATGGGCAGCCACCAAGTCTCCTTGGCACAACAGGGCCGACAAGCTCAGGAGTCATGGGACAGCGGCAGGGATCCTCCTTTTCAGAGGGCATGACATCAGGAGGCCACTCTGATGGTGACCATGATGGTGGCCACCACGGTAGCTTCCTGATGTCACAATCTACCTCCCTGCCTCTTGTCCTGGTAGTGCCAAGGAGACTTGGAACAAGCAGGATCCAGACAAGCAGAGGCAAGTGGTTACTGTCCCTTGGGTGGCGTGCCAAAGAGGCTGTTCGCTGAACCATGGACTGGACCATTGGGCTTGGCAGAAAAAGGCAGCAGATGAAGAGGGACATCAGGGACATCATCTTTGGCACGTGAGTCATCACTGGTGCTCCTGTAAATGATGATGCATGGAGCAAAATGGCATATGTACATGTGAGAAATTGTTTATAAATGTGCCCAAACATGCCGAAATGTCTGTTAAGTGTGGTGGCAGATTGGTGGTGGGCAGTCTTGTGCCACGTAACGAATGCCAGCTCCTGGTCATACCTTTGTGCAGGTTCCTGATCCCCCACAGATGGATTAATGCTCCAGAAAATCATGTTTTAAATTGTTAATTTTTTCCCTTTTTGGTATTTAACGGAAAACCAATTACATAGTGCCAAGTTTGTGGCACAAACTGAAATATACTTCTGTTAAGGCTGAAAGTTATTTTCTTCCCCTATAGTTCGAGCCTTCAGCAACCTGACAGAAGCTAGCTCTCTTCCTAGCAGGAAAAACGCAGGCACCTTTCCTTGAGAACTGTATTTTGAAGTTCAGAATGCAATAAGCCACGCACGCCTTTCATGGATTACCGGATAGCAGTATCAAGGTAGTCAACAGGTTGCTGGGTTTGGGCGGGGCGGTGTGGGGTGCGTATTCCCTTTTAGCCCCACCATTCGTACCAGC
>VYZW01026116.1:33125-37736 GCA_013401315.1 Balaeniceps rex
TCCCGCGGGGGCGGCCTGGTCCGCGACGGCAGCACCTGTACCGCCCAAGGACACAAACGCGTGGACGCCACCCGTGTCCCGGGCGCAGCTTCATCCTCCGCTAGCCCACTCGCTGCGGTGCAGAAGCGATCTCCCCTCCGCGCTCGGCAGTGTTCCACGCACCCCCGCGGCCCCACGGCCACCGAGACTCAAAACAGCACCCCGCGGAGAGCGGATGAAAAAGGAACTGTCAGGAGTGGGATTCGAACCCACGCCTCCAGGGGAGACTGCGACCTGAACGCAGCGCCTTAGACCGCTCGGCCATCCTGACCGCTGGGCGCCAATCTCAGCCGGCCCCATTCGGCCCTTCCGCGGAACCTGCCTGGCCCGGCCCAGCCGCCCCTTCAGGAGCCCCTCTGAGAGCCCGTGAGCCCCGTACCCGCACCCACCGCCCACCGGCTTGCTCCACAAGCGCGCTTTTTTTTTTTTTATCCTGGTACCTGAACGTGCGGGGAAGCGCCTTTGGCAGGCGGAACGGCAGGAGGGGTTTGAAGGACGAGGAAGCTGCCGCCGTCGCACAGGGGCTGGGGAAGGGCGACGCCGTGGTGGCACGCCATGACCACCTCCAGCATTTGCTCTGCGTCCAGGCCCTTCAGTACATAAACTGCCCCATGGAAACACCACCCTTAAACACCAGTGAGCACCGTAAGACGCTATTCTGTTACACCGGCAGCGACCGTAAGTGAACGCTGCTCTCAGCCCTCTCCCCAGAACGCTCCTGGGTCTTACAGGAGACAGCAGGCACCCCGGCCTCACTAGCTCCCACCCATCCCTTCTGAGCAGGTGGCAGTGGGGTTTGTCACGCTTTACTTCCGTCCTGATTTTGTCTGGGATGGAGTTAATTTTCTTCTTAGTAGCTGGCATAGTACAAGAATAATGTTGATAGCAACAACTAAAACATCAGTGTGTTAAGTAGTGTTTATACCAGTCAAGGACTTTTCAGCTTCCCGTGCTCTGCCAGGTGCACAAGAAGCTGGGAGAGTGCACAGCCAGGACAGCTGACCCAAACTGACCAAAGGGCTATTCCATACCATATGACGTCATGTTCAGTATATAAACCCGGGGGGAGTTGGCCAGGGGGCAGCGATCACTGCTCAGGGACTGGCTGGGTGTCAGTCAGCAGGCAGTGAGCAATTGTGTTGTGCCTCACTTGTTTTGTATATTATTATTATTACTTTCTCTTCCTCTGCTGTCCTATTAAACTGCCTTTATCTCAACCCACGGGTTTTACTTCCCCCCCGCCCCCCCCCCGCTTCTCTCCCCCATCCTACCGGGGCAAGGGGAGAGTGAGCAAGCGTCTCTATGGTGCTTAGTTGCCAACTAGGGTTAAACCACAACTTCTGATGAGCCTGTAGATTTCAGGACAGAGACAAAGGGAGACTGCTTTTTGACAAAGAATCTGATCTTCTTCATATTGTTACAGTGAAGTTTCTTTTCTGTAAAGAAACAAGGCCCTAATATTTTTGTGGTGCAATGAGATGCAAATACCTGGTTACACATGGGCTAGCATTAGTAGCAGTATTTTGAGAGACATTTTTGCTCACTTCTGAAGATAATTGTGCAAACCAAAATTGAAACACTTCCCCCCCCAACAAAATTCCTTTAAAAATTTGACCTTGAATACCAAAACGGCATATTCTTGATTCACTTCTCTTGGCTGCATTAATTTGCCATTTCAGAAGATGGTATGCTGGACCTTCAGCTTCAGAATTTCTCTGAACTAAGCTGAATGTCACTTCATATCCCATTGGTTATTTGGGTTTCCTAAGAAAGGCTGAAGCCCTTTCCTGGAGAGAACTTCATACAAATAGAAAAAGCAATTAATCTCCATGGCGATATCTGATACGCCTAACAGTTATACTATATTGAGACTACAGTTACATTTCATACGCCTTAAAGAGGGAAGCCTGCTAGGCAAATGGTAGCTCCAAGGAAAGGGAGACGAGCTCAGACCAGAGTGCACATGAACTCCAGAGGAGAAACTATAACCCAAGTTCTGCTCATGTAAATGTCCAACTCAAAATAAAGTAATTTTGGAAAGTTAGTCCACGGCTTCCTGTTTTGTGGAAGTGAACAGATGTTCCAATATGTTTTCCAGAAAACCAGCATAGCAAGGAAAATGAACAGTGTGCTATGTTGGTTAAATCGCCCAAGTTGCATAGCCTTCCTTGGTTCTGAGAGCTGCTCAAGACACTTCCACCATGGTTGAATTTATGGACATATGCACACAAAAAATACAAATTACTATTTTTGTGCCCCCTAGCCCCTGTATGTGTGCAATAAACGGGAATAATCCCACAGCTTCACTTGCACATCATGTCAAGGCGCGTAAGAGGAATGACTAACACAGCCGTATCAGTCTCCACCAGGACACTGCTGTACTAACAGGAACCACTGATCTGCAAATAGATCTCTCCTTCACTCAAAAGGCTACCACATGCTATTATCTTACTCCATGGGAATGACCATACAGGCACCAACATCTAGTTTCTTATCAGCACTCCAACTTGTCATGCTCTACCACTTAGCATTAGAAATAAAATCTTCAAAGGCCCTCATTTGGTGTGGAACTTATGGGAACTGTGCCAAATTCCAGAGAAATAGTGTAATTGCCAGAAAACCAGAACATGCAGTGGATATGGCCAGGGACACAGCAGAGGGAGATGGAAGCAGGGAAGATGCACTACTAATTAAAAAAAAAAAAAAGTTTGCCTAGAAATTTCACTCACCTGCACATACCACTTCTGATAGGAGAGAGAATACAAACCATTAATCAAGGACTTGCAACTCATCTACTATTAAAAAATGGGACCATCTTCTAAGGAAGTACAGTCTATACATTAAAAGGTTTGCACCAAGGAAACCTTGCACTATTGAATACTCAGAAGAAAAAAAACCAAAACCCACAACAATGAGGAATTCAGGTTCTGTTTCATAGGAACATAACAAATCTACTTCCCTGCTTGAATAGATATTTTGAGCAGGGTAAAGAAGTGCTTCTTCACTTAGATATAAAAATCCTCCTAAGGAACAGAAGAGAAAATGAAGTATTCTTCCAAGTCCTTCCTTAATTTTGTTACTTATACATTACAGAACTTTATATAGTCTTCTTATAGCATCGTGCTCAAAATTTATTTTTGCTTCCTTCGTGCCCACCCAACCTCACCACTCAACCTCTGAACTTTCCTACCTCATGCTTGTCTCTCTTGTTTCACTTATGCCTGTGCTTCTCCTGTCCTGAAGAGGAAAGTTTTCTAACTAAAAAGTATACAATTGGAAACCAAGAAACAATCAAATGTTTGCTTTTAATGTTTACTCAAAAGTGTTTTAAAACAATAGCTTAATTTATTAACCTTTGGAGACACGACTTAATTTCAGTATTAAAACAAATTCCTGAAGTTGATAACTTCTCTTCCTGGAACAGTTACAAAAATGTAGTTACTTGTGCAAAATAAATGACCACCTTAAAACAGCAGTCCTTTGCTGAAGTCTGCACAGTTACTTGTAGGTATAAAGAACATTTTCTGTTGTGTATTGTGAAGGATAATTAGATGCCGAAGAGAATTTTGAGGTCAGCCAGAGTGAGCTTAGTGAAGGACTCCCCTTTGCCTGACAGCACCTGCTGGGCGAGAACTTTCTTCCTCCTATGGAGTTGTATGATCTTTTCTTCTACCGTTCCTTCACAGACAAACCTAAACCAAACAAAGCCACATCAGCTCAACTGCTAGGAAAAAGTGTCAGTGTTTTATAAGACTTCCCCAGTAAATTTCCAAAGACTTGTCTCTCTTAAAAATTAACAGCCTATTATGTGACTGACAAAATACACCTGTGCACAGAAAACAGCTGTTCTCATATCCAGATATTATAACATTTAAAATAAGTCTGATGCACTTTAGGACTTAGCTTTGGTCATCTGAAGCAATAGTAATTCTGTGAAAAAATCCTGTAATGATTGTTTGATAACTGATGACACCTATTATACTAAAAGCATCGTACGCAAAACAGTATTTTAGATTCCAGTTTCTTTGAATTTGCTGTGCATTTACAATAACTACACTAGCCTTTTAGTACTTAAAATTACAGATGCATTTTCTAAAAGCCAACTTTGCCACTTACTAGAAGAGCTCTTTATGTTAGTGACATTAGAAAGGTCTGGGCTTTGGAAGCATGGTGAAAAATCTCCACTCAATAAGAGAAGAGAAATGGTTTGGTGCCTGAAATGTTCTCAGGAATGAACAGGACATTCCCACTAAACCACAGCCTGAAAAAACAATAAACCACTGCTAGCTATCAGGACAGCAACATGCAGGCAAGTGCCACATAGAAACATTTTCATGTGGTCTCTATCTCAGTGCCCAAACCCCAATCCCACTGTCAGACCTTGTGCCTAGCTTTAAGTAAAGAAACAAGCCTCAAACCAAGGCCTTGTCTCACCAACTAAAGCCAGGCAGTACATGAACAGCAACAGCCTCATTTACTGCAAAGGAAAATCCTGACCTGTGTATCACAACATCTTTCTGCTGCCCCACTCGGTAAATGCGGTCACATGCCTGGTCCTCGAGAGCAGGATTC
>VYZW01026117.1:9766-29817 GCA_013401315.1 Balaeniceps rex
CTGTTCAATTTCCATGTATAACACAATGAAGACATTTTGAGGTCAGGTGAAACACAATTTGAGGACAGATTTCATGGAGTAGTTACCCTGGAATACTTAAGTTTTATTTTAAATGTGGAAGATTTCAATAACAGGTAGGATGCATTTATAAATTGTGTTGTTTTTGTAGGTAGTGCTACTGGGGTAGCTTTGCTGCAGCTGTGCCTCTGTGATTTCTATATCTCATTCAGCTATGAAAAGCAGAAAGGGGATCACACACTGAAAATTAGCTCAGGCATCCATCTGAATTTCTCTGGTTTTTTAATGACCTTAGTATGGCAACTGCCAGGGTTTTTTTCCTCAGGTGAAAGCATTTAGGGCACTTATGAAGGTCACGTTTTGGGTTAGACTTTTTCTAAGTAACCTCAGAGTGTTCCATCTATATTAAGCATTGGAGGTATGAGTCCAGGTTTTATTCTTTTTCCCTTTACATTTGTTCAGTGCAGAGCTCCCTTCGCTGTCTCAGCCCCTCAGGACATCTCAAAATAAACTTGTTGGGGCAAGGAGGGATTTTGCTGAAATTGAGATTTGGGGCATTTCTGAGGTGCTCTAGGCTATTAAACCAAAAAAGTAATTTAAGAGGTCACATCCTTGTTCTAAGGGCACGCTTTCCATTGAATTACTTTAAGCTATCATATCTTCACACAGCTTTTGCCATCATATTAATTTGACAGACTTTTCAGGAACTTTCCCCCAAGATTCTTCCTTCAAAATATTTGATGCTTCCAATGACTCAGATGACGTTTAAAGCAGCAGACCTAATTTTAGTGGCAAAGTTTCCTCAGTAGGAGATTACCTGTAGCTATGTGCCTTCCATTCGAGAACTGTTACTCTCTAGGCTAGTAATAGAAATGTTTAGAACTGGTGTTTTTAATAACAGCAATGCAAGTCATGTGTTGTGTGCCCAGGAATGAAAGCAGGAGTGGGTGCAAAGGCTAAGTAGATGATTTTGGAGGACTATGTAGGGCAGAAAGAGACAGACTTGCTGCCCTCTGCAGTCCTGCCCATCCTGCCCTATGGGGAATTGCCCCTGGAGTAAACGATCTCTAGAATCACACATTAAATTTGTCTTGAAGAGTGTTATTTGGAACAGGTGAGGAAAGAGTCAGCAAGCTGCTGATAAGCCATAGGGATGATTCAGGGACCAATGCTTGGGTTCACTCTCTTGTCATCTTTTATTTAGTAGTTAGCCAAGATGCCTAGGAGATCAAATAATACAGTCATATAAAAATATTACTGGTGCTTATGAGCTTTCTTTTCAATGCCAAAGGCTTTAACTAACCCAGCAACAAGTACAGCTTCTTATGCTACTTGCTCCAAAGCCTGAACCCCCACTCTAGCTCTGAACTTAAGCTACAGACCCTCCACGTAAATGCATATGATTAAAGGCTTGGCCTTAATCTTATACCTATGGTCTTTCTATCTTTTCAGGATGTGCAGAACCATTCAGTAAATTGGATGGTTGAAGTTTTCTATTTTAAAATCCCTAACCTTAATTGCATCCCTGGCACTAATGTTATTACCCTCAGGGTATCAAAGCCTATTGTAAAACAGAATATATTGTCCAATCCCTATTTGTTGTTTTCCTGGTTTTTGGACCTTTGTGGGATTCTTAAATTGCTGAAATGTAACCACAATCCTAACTCTAACTTGTATCCTTGAATAAAAATCTTCTACTAAAAGACAGTAGCAATAACTGAGAATTTTTCTATTTGTCTCTGGAAACTCCGAAGAATCTTGAAGTAAAATAGGCTTTTGTGTATTTAGATTTTTCCAATATTAACTCTATTCCAAACCATAATCTTTGCCCTATCATAGCCAGAGGATCACTAAAATGAAAATACAGTAAAAGTCCTTACCAGAATGAGCATATCTCCTTACTCCGTAGGCCGGGCACAGTACAAGAATGAAAATAGGATTTTTAGACTTTAGATTGCTTAACTGTACCCCATAGATCTAAGCTTAGTTATAGACAATGCATCGATATTGATGATAAAAGAGAACATAAGGCCTTAGGCTATGGTCCTAATCTTAATTATATGTTGGCTCCAATCCTACAATAAGAATTAACAGCAGATATTGGTTACTGGTCACAACCCTACTCCTGTCTAAAAGGACAGTGTCGAATCAAGCAAAGAGGGAAATTGCATTTTAAAAGAGACTATCATTGAATGTCCTGGATATGCACAAGCCTTCTTACCATCATCAGAGGTCTTACAGGATTCAGAAATAGAGCACCAAATGGTCTGACTTTCCTAACCTTAATCCCAAAGCAATGCTAACTGTAATCATACCTGGAGTATAAAGTGCTGTTTTTAAAAGTTGTGTATACATTAGACCTTACCAGCACAAGCCCTCCTCCAGTCTCCTTAGACCAGGTTCCTTTGTTCCCTTTCTTTGGGTAGGGAAGAGGTCAAAACCTGCCTCGAAGGATTTAGTAGCATCTCATTTTCCTTTGACAAATGCTATTGCATTGACTTTCTCATGTCAGGGAGTGTGTTGAACAGAAACTTCATTACTGCCTGACAGCAGTGATTGTGTATGTCATTCTGAGCAATGGGGAAAAATAGTGTTTAAAATGAGAGAAAAATCAATGAATTGCAGGACTGGGGGCTGCCTCCTTATTTGGCAAGCCCTTGCTCAGTAAAATACTCTTTTTAAACATTCATTGGTGGGTTGCAGTTTAAATTACTGTTACTTTTGCACTATAAAGTCATATTCAACCACTGGTTGCTCCTTGCTGCCTTTCAATCAATAATTTAAAAGCACTTTGAAAGCCTTAATTGAGTTGCAGCGTTAAGCAGTCAAGATAATTAATGTTGTCACATGTAAGAAAGAAACCTGCTATGTCATGAGATTTGAGAGCTACCTCAGATTCTTGTCTTTTTCTTTGTATTTACTGCTTATCTATATTTTTTGAGGTTTCAGTAGCAATTGTCACAGGGAGACAAAATTCTGATTATCTGAAAAACAGTCCTCTGATGGGTCTGTAGGAAGTCTTTAAAAAAGAGCTAGAGAATATTAAATAGTTTATAACATGCAGATAGGTTGTGCAAAGATTTCTAAGATTAACTTCATGCAAAAAACTTAGAAACTGTCAGTGATCAGATTGACATTTTTCTCATGTAATGCCACTTACTTATTTGTTATGAATGGATTACTACAAAAAAACCCAGGACTCCGACATCACCTTTTGTTTGCACTGATAATTAAAACTAAGCACACTTACAGAAGGCCTATGAAACTATACAAACTTCTAAATTAGCCATCAGTAAAAAAAAATAGTACAACAATGCATAAACTGACCTGTGTACAGGGTGTCTTAGGTTGCTTTCACCTCAGTGAAGTTGTTACATCATGAGTATCACACAGCAAGTTAGTGGGAGAAAGAGAAATATTAATTGCATGTTCCACAGTGAAAGGATAAATCCTAAGTATAGTTATAAATAATATTGAACATTAATTTTGTATTGACATATCTTCTGTTAGCTCCATAATCTGCTACTCTTTTGACAATAGCTTTTTGTTTAAAGAGATACAGATTAGTACAATCCTGACTTCTCAAAGTTTTCATGTGATAGCATCTGTTAGACAATATTCTCCTGTTCAGATTGAGAAAGAGATGAAATCATGAGGTTTATATTCGCTTCGATCCAAGATTCCAGTTTTAGAAATTAACTTGAAGCTTATGTGCTCTGTGCCATAGAAAGTAATTTGTCTTTTTGTAGAGCACTTCACGGTACTTTCAGTAGGCAGACACGAAGAAGTCTGATTTCAAGTATATGATGCCATAAATCCAGTCTGTGGGAATATCATGTTGACCACCTGGCACTCCATCTATTTTGTTTTTCAAAGCTTTTTCTAAACCTTTTAAAAGTTGCAGGTGGTGTTTTGTCACTGTGCCTTATGTCTGTTTCTAAACTAAGAATTAGAAAAGTTGAGGCTGGAAGGACTCTCCAGATATTGTCTAGTTCAAATCCCCTGCTAAAGCAGGGTCACTGTGAGCCGGTTGCCCAGGACCGTGTCCAGTCAGGTTTTGAGTATCTCCACAGATATCAGTGGATATAAATGCCTGAAGATATTTTACGTATTGCACCTGTTCCAGGGAAGGTTACCCCAAGTATTGTGGTAACTCCCACGCTGGGTGTCTGGCTTGTGGGATGTGTGCTCTATTAATCAGAAGAAATACAAGCACTGTCCCTTTCAGACAAAAGCCTCATTTTGGACTCTTTCCAGCTTACCCTCCTGCCTCCGAGCAAGACTGTTTTTTCTTTCAGGGGCAACTGCTAGTCCCTGCTCTGAGTGTGGTCTGACCCACAGGACACCTTCAAACCTGAGGCTGCTGCCTGTCTGTACTCCTAGCGGGAAGGGTGTTAGGAGCGCCAGCACAGCAGCAGCATTCCTTCCTGGTTCTCCTCTCGAGAAGACTTTCTCACCTTATTTTTGAGATCACCTTCTCAAGCAGTCACAAGGACCCCTGGTTCTCCTTTGAAGATCTCCCCGTCGTCCTGGTGGGATGGAATAAGACCAGACAGTTTCGTGAGCAGCCTGAGCCCAGGCTGAATTCAGGCTGACTGTAAGAAGAAATACAGATGCCAGGGGTCCTGGAATGAAGGTCCAGCCTTCCGAGCACAGCGTATTTGCAGCTCTGACCATCTGGACTTTCTTACACAGGCAGTTTCCATCTGCCACCTGCTTGATGCCCCAGTTTCTTTTCTGAGGTTGATCCCATCTGGTTATAGCTTATGGTTTCTTTTCCTGCACTGTAGGAACTGCACAGCTCTCTAACCAGACACTGTGCACATTTCCACACAGGCACCATCCAGCCCCTTAGGAACCATAAGGTTCATTGCAATTAAAATGTTTCCTGATTCATTGGATCACCAAGGAACAGCAAACAGTATGAACAAAAAGACTGGTGAAATATAACCACATCTCACAATCCACCTGAACTACTGTGCAACATACAGGAGCAATTGCATCTGCACAGAAATAGTTTTCACGATGGTATCTAGCTAAACCTAACATTTATGAAAACACTCCATAGGAGCTTAAGTGTGGGAACTGAATGGGCATCATCACTCTCCCACTAAAAACACCGCTCACTTTACCAGCTTCTGTTTACCAGCTTTGGAAACATTAAAGTTTAAATTGACCCTGCAGAGATAAGCATGTGGTAGCATTGTGGCTATGCAAATATCAGTGTTATGTTAATGGGCTCCACAGTATAGCAAAAAGAGCTGATAGGCATTTCCATAACTGTACTAGTAGTTGTTTATTAACATGGAAAAAGGGAGTCCAAGAGCTGTGAACAACATCCTTTCCTCACAGCCAGTGTTCCCAAGCACTCGGCCATCTGCTGGCCTGCCTACCTGTGATAATCACCCCTTCTCCCTGCCAAATTTTGTGCTGCACTATGCATGACATTTTAAATGATTTAATGGACTAATTTGCATTTTTATAATAATTTTACATGCCAATTAATTTCAGTTTATGGTTAATCTGCCCTTGCACAAACAGCATTAGGGAAAGACACAGATAAGCACAAACTTTGCCAGTTCTTAGTACATCAGAGAGGGTGCCTAGGGCTGCTGGGGTAAATGTGTGGGTTGGGGGGGTAGGAAAGGTGTGCATGGGGAGGTGTCTGAGCTTGATGGGTTTGTGATAGCAGCAGGGTGTGCAGGAGTGTTATGGTTTGTGTGCATAGCTGACAGGCAACAGGGAATAAAGGAGAGTGCTGTAACCGTGACCTGCTCTTCCAGGTGGTGCTGGGGCGTCTGGGAGAGCTGCAGTAGCTGCATAGGTCATCAGAGCAGTGGTAGCCAGGGAGATTTGCTTTCTTCCCCCAAAATTTTGCCAAATCCAGCCCTTACATCTGGCCTGCCCACCTTCCAGCTGCTGCCACGGCTGGGTGTCTGAGTCCTATCAAAGGCAGCAAAGGGCAGCCAGGAGATCAGCAGGGGGGTGTCCAAATATAGCAGCTTCTGCCAGGAGCTGAGCAGAACTTAAAGGGCATAAAGCCTGGAGCATAAACTTCCTGTCCCTAGACTTAATTGTCAAATAAAAGAAAAGGGAAGCGAGAAAGACAGAAAGACATCCCTGCCTCATTTTCAATGCCATTTATATTATGAAACTGTAGGTACCTAAAGTACTGTATGAACTGGACATCTTTGAGCTAAGCCATTAAAAAGACTCATCTTTCTTCATAAAAGTCTTTCTAAATGATGCAATTAAACCTTCTTATTAAGAGCTTTTGACAGATTTAAATAGTAAATTGCACCTCCAGGGACAACCCCTCCAATCAAAAAGCTCCAGCTTTGGATGCTTCAGAACATCCCTGTTTTCCACTGGCAGCCTTGACCGACAGCGTATCCCCCACATGGTAGTCATCGCAGCCTCTTCTGCTGCCATGGGACAGGTGGCAGGCTGTAGGGAGGGCTTCCCAAAAAGCTGACAGAGGATTTGTGGTATGAAACACAACGATTAAAATGCACAAAATGGTGCAAGCCTCCAGTACCTACAAAGTCTTTGGGGAAGTTGTTGCTGTCTGTATTTTTTGTGTTTATAAATGGCCTAAAGTTGCTCTCTGCAAAGCTAATTTTTCAGGTTACTTAAATGTCTGTTTTTATCCATTGTGCTAAAATATCTGTGGCTAAAAATTAGAGACATTCTCAAGGCTGGCAGATTCAAAGTATGATGTATTTTCTGTGTTGAATGCACTTCAAAGTCCTTGTAACATGCTATACTGATCGACTTTTATCAAGAACGGTCAACTGGTTTTTATTTCATCAGTCCTTCTGAAAAACAAGCAATGTGTGCATGATGAGAGGGGAACTGTTTTACGAAGAAATTGGAGTTTTTTACCCATCTTCCACATCATCATCAGGGAAAAATAGCATAAACATAAACTACCATAAAGTTCTGGAAAAGTATAGACCTTGTTGTCTTTCATTTTTCTTAGTTCTTAAAAGGAATCCAACCACACTTATCAACATCCCTACACTGAGAAAAGTGGGTATGCAAGGTTTTTTGGTTTGAAGGTGTGCCTTGTTTTTTTGTTGTTGGGTATCATATGCAAAACAGATTTTTAGTGGTTCTGACCACTTGCAATGCCTGACAACTTCTGTGCAGGAATGCCTGGCACCTTGAGCAATCAAATCTGTAGCAATTTATAGCAATCTCCCACAGTGAATTAAATCATGATCAAATTTTTCATTAACTTAATTTGGGAAAATGCTGAAGCCTTTCCATTTCTTCCTTGAGGGAAAATATACATAGTTCTGCAGGTTAGAACAAGGCTTTAAACAGTATTTGTGTTGGTTTTTAAGACTTCAGAAATAAGGCAAGGAGAACCCAGATTTTTCATAACTTGGTCTGTTCCTCTCTGTGAGTAATTTATCCCTCATAATATTGTGAAGCCAAATGAGAAGTCTCTTAATCAAGGTATTGGACTAATGCCAGTAGCCTCTTAGGAATGTTTACAAGGAGTAGTCACCAAAATGTGACCTCCATCAGTGCCCTGAAGCCCCTTTACCTATATGAAGTCCCAATAGCAGTTGCAAAAATGAATATGCGTATAAAGTATACAAGGACTTGGAGTGATGCCCAAGGTGTTTTTCTGGATTTCACACCTTTCACATTTTTTTTGAGAGGAAAGAAAATCAGGAGACTTGAAAGCGTGATATGTATACTCATTCAGAATATGAATGATGTTTGTGAAATGTTCTTCTTAGCTATAGAATCAACAGCCCTATTTAAAGCCAAAAGAAATCAAAATCACTCTAATGACCCTTCTTGGGCTGCAGGAACCTGGGCCTTTTCCATCCCATCAGATATTGTAACATATTTCTGTAATTATGCATGGGGAATATGTAAATACAACTATTGTGTGAAAGAAAAGAGAATATATGCTAAACAAAGCTATTGAAAACATGTCTGCTTAATACCACCAGAAAGGCATTAGGCATTTAGGATAAGAGTAATAAATTGCCTTTGTTTCTTAGGCACTTACAGTGCCGCACCAATGTAGTGACAGAGCATTTCAAAACCTTCAGTGTATTCATCCTTACACCACTTCAGCAAGGAAAGGAGACCCCCTCACTCTTTTCATGCTGCATGGAAGGACAGAGAAACACCATTATTCGCTCAGAATCACATGAGGACCTTGTGCCTCAAAAAGATTTGAACTGAGTTATCCAAATCCCAAGTTAGCAGCCTAAATGCTTTCCCATCTTTCCCCTCTCATCAAGAAAAATACACTTCTTTTTCCAACCAGTAATACAATATAAGCGCAGAAAGAGGACTTTACAGGGGGAACATACGAATGAAATTCAGGTACTGGATTCTTATAAATTCTCAAGGCTTCTTAAAGATTTTTGGGACCTTGTGCAACCCTTGGGATTGCCTACTAGCATTGGCAAAAATCTTGTCCCTCTTGTGTTTTGCAACTTATGTGATCAAGCCATCTGTGCAAAAGCAATCAATCAACCCTGTTAGGGACTCGTTATTTCCAAACACAGCTGGAAGGGTGGCGGGAGCAGACAGGGTGCAAAGGAATGAGGCTCAAAGACAGAAGTGTGAATATGAATGAAAGGCTTGAGGACTTAAGTACTAAGCAAAATTGGGAACAGACAAATAATAGGAAGGTTAAAAGGCAGAATAGGTAGGGACAATGCAGCAGACAGTATGAAGCAGCAGAGAAATGGTTCCGTGCAGAGGAAACCTTTGAGACAGCAAAAAGAGCCTTCTGCCAGGAGCAGGGAAAGATCACAAGGAACAGGCACCCTAAGAAAGCAGACAAAAACTGGGCTAAGTCCAGCTATTAATGGACAGAAGAGCCCCCACTGAGTATGATGGGAGAAGGAGAGGTTGGTATTGAAAACTTCTTTGATGGTAGGACGTTGAGTGGATGAAGGGGTCTTCCAGAGTGAGACAGGAGTGAATGCAAAAAAAATCTGGGAGGGGGACAGATGTCTCTTCCTCAGAAGTGCCCCTCTTGACCCTGTGCAGAATACCGCTGAGATCAGTTTCTAGAATGGAGCATAATGATTCCCCCTATATGACGCATGGAAAACACACATGCAAATCTGTGATGCTCTTTGCCTTTTCCTGTGAGCACAGCTGCTGCAGCTGCCTGCGGCCAGCCCTTCCAGTCACTGTTGCACATGGACCTGGGAGAACCCAAACTCATCTACTGCGTTTTTCTGCCTACCTGGCACAAAAATAACCCCAAATTGTTCTCCAAGCTCTGAGATTGAATCTCCATTCTCATCCTTTAGCTCCAGTGCCTCTAAAACATCTTTCCTTCTCAGACTTTAAAGGCACTGTATTGTCCAAGTTCTCCTTCCATTCCCCTGATTCCTCTTCAATTTTTTGTTTACAAGCGCATTTCCCCGCTTTTAAGCAAAACTGTTAATTTGCCATTCTTATTCCTCTTTTTTTCCTGTAATATATTATAGTCTAATGACATTTCCAATAGTACAAATAAGACTTCTCTTACTTGATTCTGCCTCATATCTCCAGTTAAATTCCATGTCTCAGCAGATGCCATCTTTAACTTCCCAATCACTTGGAGACATCTCAGCTTTCTTAAGTACATCCTAAGCCACTCACACACCATTTATTTTACTCTTATCATATAATTTAAAGTCTATATTTTCATTCTACAAAGTCATTTGTAGAATAGCAAATGTCATTAGTACCTCTCTGTTTGCATATATTTGCATTTAGTATATGAAGGATGGCAGAAATAAAGTTAATCTTTAATAGGTGTGTACCTATATCTTTCATAACACCTTAGTGCTGTTTCTCCTCTTCCTTCAGTTCACCATCCCACATGTGTTATGATTTGGCTTAATTTAAGGCTGACAGATGCATCCTGCTGAGGCATATGCCCATATTTTGGATACAGAGAATATGACTTCCATTAGTTTGTAAAGTACCATACTTCTGGCGAGCTTCAGAGCCGTATGGACTCCGCAGTTCTCTTACCAGCATTATTAGTGTACTCTCAATATGCACCTAGTAGAACCTTTTTAGTGTAACTGTCTTACCATGATCAGCTGTAGGCATGGCACTGGGACTCCTGGAAACTAGATGTGCATATTTTTTTCTTGAACAAAATAGATGCAAGTGAAAAGATCTAACTAGAGATCTTATCTTGCTAACTCTGTTTCCTTAACAACACATAGGGATGTACCCACAAGAGCTATGAAGCTGTCTGCCTGGATGCGTGGGGAAGAGAAGGGAGTTCCTTTCTAGGGAGGTACCTGATTTTCTTCATTGACTATAGGGCAAGAATAGAAAGATTAACTTCATGTGGCCTTAGCTAGTATCTGAGAGTTATGAATTTTAACCACTGCTAGAATCCCACCTTCTCACCTGTTAACGAGGCAATAAATTGGTTTGAAGCATGTTCTTGCTTCCAGATGTTTCCCATTCACTCTGTGAAGAGCAGTGAACCAGAGTCTGAGTGCACTGACGGTCAGCAGCAGTTATGAAACAGCTTAGGAGCCTTTAGAAATATGGATCTAAGGAACAAATTCCTCTGTTCTGTGATTCCACTGCAGCTGGTGATTATTATAAGAATAAGGTATTTGATCTTTGATTCCAACACAAGCTGTACCTGGGCATGAGGATTTATTGAGAAACTCTATTACACCCCCTTACCCTGCTGTTTCCCTGCTGATTAATGACTACTTTTTGAAAGCTATCACTTTCCCAATTTGTCATGCATTTAACAAGCACTATGCAATTTTTGCAGTGTTAGTATCTTAACCAGTGAGCCATGCATTGCTAAATGAAAAAAAACCCAACACTGAAAATGTCTATCGTTTCTTTCTCAGCAACTTTAATCAGATCGTATTGCTGGACTTACCCTGTGTGCACATAGCTAGGTTTCTGAGTGCCATTAAATGATAACCAGGATCTGGACTTGCAGCCTGTTCCATGCAGGCCTGTGCTATGTTCGTGCAAGACCCTCTGAAAACAGGAGACTTCAGTGTGCTTGTAACAATTTACCTGCACACAATGAATTGCAGAACTCCTAACAGCCCTGATCTCTCCAGTTCTTCATTTCCCAGCTGAGAAGTAAAAATAATAATGGTATTTCTTGCCCTGTTGACTATCACTGGAACATTTCAAGCAAGATTACCTGTTGGAGAGTGTGCATGATCATGTGTACAAATCACTGCTTCTCTAAGTGTGTGCGTGCTCCTGGCATGGAAATCAATAATAATGAAATAATTCAGTAAGACAAAACAGCAAGTTCAGAATGGTAGGAAATGTTTTAAAATGAAACAAAAAGTGTGCTTTTTTGGTTTATTGCACTGCAAAACAGTTCTGTGTTTGCTGCTTTCTGATTTGTATGCAATTGTTCTCTGTGTGTGAATTGAAATTAATTGCTTAAGTCCTACTTAGAAAAGCACACTGGAACATGTCTTGCTAGGGGCCTTTGCCTGCCCTTTCTCATGTGCAAGTATTTAGAAACCTGACTACAGTTTTGGACCATCTGGTAACCTCTGTCCAAGTGTCCTTGGTTTATTCCTTTTCCCTGCCCTCTCAGAATGTACATAATAAGCCCATCAACAAATACCACGTTAGATAACCATATAATTGAGATTTTATTTTTCCCTGAATCTTGCCATCTCTGTAGAGCTAGTAGCAGCTGACAGCATGATTAGTAGGTTATGCACAGTTTTGATTAGCACCAAGTATATTTTAATAGACAAGTCAGAAGCAATCTGGAAATGTTTGTTGATAAAAATAATTGGGAAGATAAATTCAAGCATGACTAGAGAGAACATGTGATTATCAAAAGTATGCTTCATGTAGTCAATTTTAAATCATTTCATTCCACACATTCTTCTAAAACTAATTGTAAACAAACATTGCTCAAACTGGAGTTACTCAAATGACCTATGACTCCAGAGCATTTACAATACAGTTCACCCTTTATCTGGGGAAATGTTATTGAAAATGCCAAGTGAATGGGAAGCTGAAAACTTAAAAGGTTTGATATACTGGTAGCATTAATTTCCAATGTTTTCCCATTATTGTCAAGTCTGTTCAAGTGTTCAGTGACACCATTTTGTGTTTCTCCTTTCCTTGTTCATCCTTCTTAGTCTTTCATTTTTAGTTCTTGCAGGTGAGAGTGGTTAAGACACCTGCTTTTTCTATAATGTTGGAAGGAACATATGTTCTATAATGAAGGAACTAATTTTACATGGGTGCCAAAAATTAAGGGGAAAGATTTATATTTAGGGTGCATTTTTTGTCATTGTGTTATAGGTTGGCTTATCCTTCATTCAAAAATTGGTTTTAGTCAGTAATACTACTTCCAGCTCATCCTTCAGACCTGCTGCTACGTGTAGACTTTGGCTTGATGCTTCTCTCACTTGCACCAGTGTTAAAGCAAGACACATATCAGTAAAGTCAATGAAAATGTGGAATTCTCAAAGTGAGGGTGAAAGGAAAATTATTCCCTTATTCTTAGCAGTTTATTAGTTTAAACATCCTGGAGAAACACTCTAACAGACCTGTCTTTAATACAGATCCTGAGGCTGTTAATACCTTGGTAAAATATTTTCAGCTGTTTATAGCACCAGCATCATTTCATTTGAGAAGAAAGAAAGTTCTAGTCTCAGTAAATATATTGGTTTATTGTGATGTCTGTTTTCATGTACTTACAGGAACTGTATAATGGAAAACCTTCCCAGAGGTAAAATAGAAAACTAAGAAATGAGCCTTTTAAAATCACTAAATAAAATGAAGAACAGCTTCAGTGAAGGAGGATGAGCACCGGTATTTATTATACCACATCCTTTGTCTGACTTATGAAGTGACACTGCAGATCTATAATTTCTTTCAATGTCTTTCCCAGGCACAGCTTAAGTTTGCTGGGTACATAGATCTTCCTTTCCCTCTCACAAAATACAACAGATATTGGACTCAAATGTCCATCTCCGTGATTGCAACCCATAGGATTTTTTTTAGGGTCACTCCACTGGTGGCTGACCATTTTCAGCAGTTTAGTAGGCAGGAGTCAGGTGGGATGGGGAGGGTAGGCAAAAGAGCAATACTGTCGTGAGCAGACCTTTCCCCTCATCTTTCTGTGGCACTGGGTGGCAAACGTGCCTGTGGTCTTGCCAGGAACCCCCTGGAGCGAAACGAGACTGTGTGCCCTCAGCTGGAGAGAGGCAACTGGCTGCAGGCCAGAGCAGAGGCAGCAGGGACAAGAACAGCATAGAGGAAGCATAGATGACAAAAGTTAACATGCTTTAGTAAGGATTTAATTACCAGGGAGCTTTGCTCTGGGTAGGAGCCTCAAAATGGATAGAAGGTCATTTTAACCAGTGAAATGGTTAAACAATCAAGTGAAACTGTTAATCAGAACATCTTTGACTTTCAGTGGGAGTAGCTACGAGCGATTTTGAAATACAGGGACCTTGGGCATTTTTAAAAATATTCATTTGGTGATTACTTGCATCTGACTTGACTTAAATTTTAGAATAGAATAGAATAGAATCATTAAGATTGGAAAAGACCTCTAAGATCGTCTAGTCCAACTGTCAACCCAACACTACTGTGCCTACTAAACCATATTCCGAAGTGCCATGTCTACACATTTTTTGAACACCATCCCGGTGACTCGACCACCTCTCTGGGCAGCGTGTTCCAATGCTTCACCACTCTTTCAGTAAAGAATGTTTTCCTAATATCCAGTCTAAACCTCCCCTGATGCAACTTGAAGCCATTTCCTCTCATCCTATCACCTGTTACTCGGGAGAAGAGACCAACACCCACCTCACTACAACCTCCTTTCAGATAGTTGTAGAGAGCTCTTCTCTAGACTAAACAACCCCAGTTCCCTCAGTCATAAGACTTGTTCTCTAGACCCTTCACCAGCTTCATGGCCCTTTTCTGGACCTGCTCCAGCAACTCATTGCCTTTCTTGTACTGAGGGGCCCAAAACTGCACACAGTATTCGAGGTGTGGCCTCACCAGTGCCGAGTACAGGGGCACGATCACTTCCTTACTCCTGCTGACCACACTATTCCTGATACAAGCCAGGATGCTGTTGGCCTTCTTGGCCACCTGGGCACACTGCTGGCTACAGTTCAGCTGGCTGTCAACCAGCACCCCCAGGTCCTTTTCTGCCGGGCAGCTTTCCAGCCACTCTTCCCCAAGCCTGTAGTGTTGCATGGGGTTGTTGTGACCCAAGTGCAGGACCTGGCACTTGGCCTTGTTAAACCTCATACAATTGGCCTCAGCCCATCAATCCAGCCTGTCCAGATGCCTCTGCAGAGCCTTCCTACCCTCAAGCAGATTGACGTTGGCACCCAATTTGGTGTCATCTGTAAACTTACTGAGGGCACACTCAATCCCCTCATCCAGATCATTGATAAAGATATTAAACAAGACTGGCCCCAAAACTGAGCCCTGGGGAACACCGCTTGTGACCGGTTGCCAACTGGATTTAACTCCGTTCCCCACAACTCTCTGGGCTCGGCCATCCAGCCAGTTTTGTACCCATCGAAGAGTACACACGCCTAAGCCATGAGCTGCCAGCTTCTCTAGGAGAATGCTGTGGGAGACAGTGTCAAAGGCTTTACTAAAGTCCAGGTAGATAACATCCACAGCCTTCCCCTCATCCACTAGGCGGGTCACCTGCTCGTAGAAGGAGATCAGGTTGGTCAAGCAGGACCTGCCTTTCATGAACCCATGCTGGTTGAGCCTGATCCCCTGGTTGACCTACACATGATAAATGATGGAGAGTGGCTTGGCAAGCTCCTCTGCCAGCTCCTTCAGTACTCTCGGGTGGTTCCTATCCGGCCCCATGTCCATAGATAAATAGCCACAGTGTTTCCTCTGTTTTTTATCCAGTAACTAAGAGATCCACTGTTATAATTCTGTGTTTCCTGCAGAAATAATTAATATATAAAAGAGAGAGATTTCAATAAAGGCATCCACATACAAACAGTTACATGAATGCTTAGTCAGTGCAGCTGTTGGCAATAAGGCAGTGGTGTGGCTCACATTTTGCCCTTTCCTTTTATGCTGCTGTCATTTAATATTTAATATTGTTCTCTTTTCTGGCATTTTTAAACATGGGTCTGCTATGCATGGTTAGGGCTCCATTCATATTCTGGGTGACACAGTAATGGGGGGAAGTTAGCAATCAATTTGCTACATGAAAATCCTTTATAACATTCCATTTTAAAGCCTCACACGTTTGCTAGTACTGTAGTTATTCAAAACACAGTTTCAGCAGAATTTTTATTGAAAACCAATAAGTCAAACATGATTTAAGTAACTTTCTTAGCTCTCTCCATGGCTTTGATTGCTTTTGTCACTGCAATATTCTTCAAAATGTGAGCAATAATGGCAAAAGAAAAATGCCTAGAAAGAGATGCTTGGTGGAAGGGGAAATTGGGGGTAAAGGGTACAACCTACATCAGTGACTCTACTTATTAATAATCACAGGAAATCCAGAAAGTACAAATATGGCATACATAACTAAGCTGAAATCCACACAAGCACTGGCTTGCTTCAGATATTGCAGTTGCTAAGTCCTGGTTCTGAGGCTGCCACGTGACTAACTTTACATATCCAGGGTATGCTAAACAAGATCCATATCTCTAAAAGCAAAAAGTGATGGTCTCCATCACTGGATGCAGAGATATTATCAGGTATTGGTAGAAGGCGCTTTGAGTCAACTAGATGTTCTTCACAGGAATCATAAATTCTTTGTGTTCCTCTCCTCTGCTGGTCTAGGGCTGAAAGCAGTTTTCTCTGGACCATTTAATTGTCCTGTCAGTATATGCTTGGAGGCCTGCTAATTCATGAGCCAGTAAGTCTGATTTATGACGTCACTACTGCAAGATGGAAGAATAAAGTGAAGAGGGGCTTTATATCATAGTAGTATTAAAATTCATATAGCAGAGTTAACACTGTTCCTATGCATTTTTTTGTCCTCTCTTGCACTGTGATTAGCTTATGTTTACACAGCACAAAAAGTAGCCTGAAAACTGGATCAAAAATAGAATTTTCATGATAAAATGTTTTATTCCTTTTACATAAGCTTCATGTAAAATTAACAGCTGCAACAAAATAACACAGCCTCTCCTTCTCTAGGTATAACAAGATCGTTGTTATTGCTGAAATCTGGGTTGGTGAATCTTGCATTGTTCATACAGTGAAAATTTTAAAATATCTTAGCAAATAACTAGTCTGACATCCCACACTATACAGACCACAGAATTTCAACCAGAAATTCCTGTCTCAAGCATATAGTTTCTCACTGAGCTACAATATATTGCCTGGAAAAAGTCTGCATATTTTAATTGCCTCTTTCTAGTGCCATGCTAAGAAGTGCCTAGTCCTTAAAAATACTTAATAAATAATATTAGTGAGCCTCTAAAGAGGAAGAATTTTTTTTTTAAGAAGCTGTGTGTTTTAGGAATAAGAGACTGAGGCTGACCTAACTTCTGAATAAGCTGTACCCAGCTGGCAGAACCAGAAAAAGCATTTCTAAAGTGAATTAGGCACTAAATACTGATCACTGTAGCTACCGTTTTACTGTGGGGATCTGGAAATTACTTTGCCCAGAGTGCTGAAACAGTGAGAGCTAGTCTTGCTTGTGGCACATTAAAGGTCAATGGGACACATGCCCTAAAAGCCATAAGTGTTTCTGAAAAAAAGCATTTTTTAATAACTCTACTGAATAATGGATTTTTGATGCAGAGGGCTGAGGCATCAGATTCATGTCAAGATCCAGAGACAGCCAAAGCTTTGAGATTGATCTTTCTGCATCTCAGTAATACACCTGCATGAAGATCCTTCTCAAATCTTCTGTAACAGTAAAGAGAACTTAAAATGTGACTAAAATACCATTGATAAAAAAAAATAGTCTACTGCCATTATACTGAAGAAGATAAAGGAGTAAGCTGCAGGCAGCAGAAATCCACACCACTCATGTTTCCTAAGGTACATCTGAGAAAGGAACTGTCCATCTGCTGAAGCCAGGAGAAGTTTTAGTTAAATCCAACTGGAATAGCTGGTTTTTAATCCAAAAAGTCCATGAAATACAGGAGTGTAAACAAAGCTAATCAGAGAAGTGAAACACTGATTGTGCTAAACTGCAAAGGGAATAATCACAAAGAAAAATGAGCAGAAGCATAGTTAAAATTTCTTATGTTGAAGGAATAAAACAGAGAACAGAGGTGATTAAAATGATGTTGACGGATCATTCCTGAAAACTTATGGATAATAAGTAATGCTGCTGTAAACAAGGTGAGCTAAATACTTTGCCTGCATATTATGGGATTTTTAATAATATTGTCAAAGGATAGGAGTTTGAAGAGTTAATCTTAATAATTTAAAACAAAATAAATAACAACAAAAGTTGAATAGTTAATCTTAAGTGCTGACCACTTTCCTATCTAATCAGGAGAACATCTCTTGCAGCAGTAGAGAGATCTCTTATTTAGGAATGAACTTCATTGGGAGGCATCTTATTTTAGAAAATATCTCTTATCATATCACTTTCCCCATTCCTCTACCTTCAGTCTTGAAGACACTGACTTCTTCCAATCAATGAAAGAAACTGTACTGCAAGCCCTGGATCTACTCCTGGATCCAAGCTACATATACAGGAAGCAGAAGAACCTGTTTTTCTTATGTCTTTCTCCTACCAGTATCACAAGTGATATTGCTGACTGCCATAAACTCGACCATATTGAAGATTTTATTTTGATGTTTATTCCCAGCTCATAGGAAGGCAAAGCAAAAAACAGTTCCTTATTGGTTCCAAGCTAGTTCCAGCTGGACATGAAGATTTCTGGTCATATCTTCAAGATGGTCTTCCAGCTTGCTGATGAAGCTGTTTTGTTCACCTGCAATAACATATGACTCACACACTCCAGTGACAAACCTATGTTCTCAGAAGGGACAAACATGTAATGGTTTGTATAAGAATATGTAAATGGTAGCATGCACTCTTTCAAGCTTGAATCTTGGGGTTAATTTTCTGTTGCTATGACTATACTAGTATTACTAACTTGATTTAATTCACCAGCTGGGAGAGATGAAGAAACCATGAAAGAATTCAGAATGGTGCCTTGGCACTTAAGTGTCATATTATATCAATGCTGGAGAAAGCCTATTTTAAGAATAAATTCAGATGCTACAGAGGAAAGCAAACAAATAAGCAAACAAAAAACCCTGTAATTTTTTTCATGAGCAGCAGAACTAAAGAAACCTCCTTTCCAATAGATTTCTGACCTTAATTCCCACCTGTTTTATTCCTGCAATAATGTCAGCTCAATGTTTTGCAGCAGGTAAATAAAGAACATAACACCAATGGTCCAGAGATGAGAATGATAGCAGATCAGCTCTTTTGCAGGGTCACTACATTTTTCTTCAAATGAGGTACCACCTCAAATCTTGCTTCAACTGATTCGTCTTTCCTATTCTTGTGTTTCTCGTTCTGATCAATAGTCAAAGAGTTGTGTCCTAAAACCCATAAACTGAAATCCCACTTCCTTTTTAATACTCTTATCCATACAGGTAGTTGTTGAGGTCAGACAGTGATCTTGAAGAAAAGATCTGTCAATCATTTATAAATAAATTGACCTCTTCCATTTCCATTACTTTCTTGTCATTGCAGGGAAACCAGAATGGAAAAGTTCAGTGTTTTCCTACCCTTTGGCAGCATTCAGGGCCAGGGATATGTTCTGAGGCTTATGAAGATTCTGAAACAGAACTTCTGGTTTTATTTCAATTTTTCTATAAATGAACCAGAAAAAGTGCATAAGAACATCACTGTGTTTTGTATGTGCTTCTCTCTTTTATACCAGTTTAATTCTTCTTTATTCCCCATTGCAGATGATCCTTAATCTGTGTAATCCAGGTACACCTAAGATGTTGCTCTTGAGGTGTCTGCTACATGTTGATATAAGCTTGATATAAGCCCAGAAGTTATGGACTGTATTTGGGGAGCAGAGGAAGAAGTTACATATTGTCCTAGAGAAAAATGGAATATAATAAACAAAACTTGCTGAAAAAATTCTAATGAAGAAATACCTAGGATGATGAATTGGGATCCCAGTTTACAGTTAAACAGGTTCCAGGTAATTTCTGATAACTGCCATTTATTGTGTTCAGACATCACAGTTCAGCACAATTTAAAACCACAGCACTTTCATCTAGCACCAGGTGTTCATTTCTTCTGAAAAATCTGATTCATTCTGCTCATGTAAAAACTTACCTCATAAAATATGTATGTACTTTCAATGTTAACTTGATGTGTGCAGTATGCAATGACGGCTTCCCTTCAATTCTGAGTGTTCTCATCTTTCTACATGCTGTACAGGTTGCTTTCCCAATAAGGATGGTCACCTGAGAAGGGAATAAGTGACTGCAAGACTTTCACTGTGAAATATATCACTGAGCTGAACAGTAGAAGAAAATATAGCTAAGTCAAATGCTTCAGCCAAAGGGACTCCAATTATACTCTCCAGAGGTGATTTTAGAGGTGAGCAATGCTGTGCATTAGAAATACAATTCAGAGTTCACACAGAACAGCATCCTATTTTCAAAAAACAAAAGGAACAAAAAGCTTCCCATTGCTATCATAAAAAAACAAAGCTCTCTTGGGAAACAAGAGCTCCAGACACAGTAATGCAACAATCCTTCTTTACATCAGCTGAGGACTTGACTCCTGAGTTCTCAAGGTGTTTTAGGTATTTGGGAATCACTTTTTTCCACCAGAATGGCTCAGCCTTTCCTGTGAACAGAATGTCACAACTGCTTTACAGCTCACAGTTAGCATTACAATTTAAGCCCGGTCAGGATTATAGGGAAAACGGAATATGTTATGGAAACTGCAGCGCAACTCTGAAGCTAGGACTCAACCATTTCACAGCTGGGATGCACAGCTGGCAGATGCACAAAACTGACTTATGCCACAGCCATATTGTTGGTGACCAGTGTGCCTCAACAAATTTTTTTGC
>VYZW01026118.1:8142-21006 GCA_013401315.1 Balaeniceps rex
GACTTCATGATCTTAAAGATCTTTTCCAACCTAAATGATTCTATGGTTCTAAGCCCAAAATAAGTGTATTGAATTAATTAGAGTTTTGGATCTATGTGGCTGAGAGAGAAGCCATAATTTGTTGTACAATTTTATTTATCAATTACTTTAAATCATAAATTATCTGCATAAAGAATGCTATATGCTCAAATAATAAAGATTTTATTGTGAAGCGTGTAAGTTTGAACTAGTTGTAACTAGTTAAGACCATCAACAATAAAGCAGAAGCCTGAGCAAAGTTCTTTCAGTGCTGTAATACTGAACTCTGCTCTGTGCTATGCTTGTGTAAATATGGCACAAATACGTTGAAAGGTTGCTGAGAAGTAATTGTGTGAAGACCTTTTTTGAACCTCAGCTCTCTGAGTCCCTAGGTGTGCTTGAGCAACTGGGGAAAAATGCTCACAACTGCTGTGCATAGTTTATCCTGTGCATAGTGAATCTCATTTTAGCCAGTACAAGTGGATGCAGTGTGTATATGTAGTAGTTCACGCAGCTTAAGTGGTTTTTGGAACAGGATTTTGTTTTGGTATATTTGCTAATACTGAAGGACAACTAATTTGACAGTGCTTTAGAACTTTTAAAAACACTTCTTCAGTCAGCAGAGCTCCAACAGATTTTTTTGAAGTAAGTTTAAGGTAGTTTGCTTTCATCTACATTTGCATTTATACACTTTTTGGCAACAGTTCAGCTGTATGTGGCACTGACATTGTCTTGAGCTGGTTTACATTTCTTAGTATAGAAAATATTAAATGCTCAGAGAGTATTGTAAAAGCCATTAATACCAAAACTGACGTCTGGCGGTTCTTAGAGCAAAAAGATACAGAATTTTGATTTCTAGTTCTGTTAGTGTAATGCATTTTTGGGAACTATCACTTTGGAGAGAAAAAGTTTTAAAGTTATAGGGCAACAAAATGGTACAGATGTACAAACAAATAGAAATAACATGCTTAAATGAACATCATCATAGTGTGGAACATGATTTTCACAGTAGGCAGTATTTACACATTAGGGAAAAGTAATTTTCACAAAATAGTGTGAAATCTGTAATAATTTGTCTTGAGAGGTGTGCTTTTTTAAATGATGGCATCTCGTTAAGTGTGCAGATGTAATATTTGGTGCTTTAGTTGCCACAATAAAGACTTCCATACCTTAAAGATAAAAATAACCTATTAAAATCTCAATATTTTTCAAACCTTAATATGTACTTTTATAGCTTTGAATGTGATCATTCTATCTTTGCCTTTAACACTTTCCTTTTTTCCCTAGTTCTTACAAGACTATTGTTCCATATTTCCTGTAACAAGCATTTCAAGAAATACGATATAGTTGACTATACAACTTCCTGTTGGAATTTTATACGGACTACTTGACCTTTGACGATGAGAATTTGTTTATATGGACTTATCTTGAAAATTGTCAGTTACATCTAATGTGATCCATTAGCATTATAAAATTACTTCATTGTTTCAGTTTCAATATTTTTCAGCTTAGCTTTTAAAAAAGTATATTTTGACTGTAAATAAACTTGGAATTGTATGATGACTGCAGTTTTATATAATTTGAAAATTTTTTTAGACTTTCAGAATAACTTTGTTGCTTGGCTGAAGTTTTCCATTCTTAGTTTCTGCCCACATCCGAAATAATGTTTTATCAAAAAAGCTGTCGTGGTGTGTTCTGGGGTTTTTGTTTGTTTGGGTTTTTTTGGGGGGGGGTGTTTTTTTTTGTGTAAAAGTGAAGTAAATTGGTGATTTACCATTGTAAAGACATTATAAGATACTTTTTGACACACTTTAAAAATAGATTAATATTACTCTTTAAAAGGAGCTGGTTAAGTAGCTGTAACTCTACTAATTGCTTGACTAGCTCTATTCCAGTATTCCAATTGTTGCTGATTTTTTTTTTTTTTTTAAACCAGTAGCTGTCTAAAGTAAAATGAATGAGTGATTTTTTGAGCACAGGAGATAAGACACAGGATTACAACTGATTTACTAAACTTTTCACTGGGGACCCTACAATTTGTGCATGGGAACACTGCATGTTTAACTATCCCCACTTGTAAATATTCACATCCATCAGCATCTTTCTTGGCCCAGGGGGTGGCTTTTTAAGTATTACTAAGTCCAAGATTGGTAGTCAGGAGTAAATTCTTTGGCTGCAAGTTTCTAAATCACATGACAACAGTAAAAGACTTGATTGAGAAAACATTTCTTAGTGAAACTAATTAAGTGATTGTAGACTCCCAGATCATACCTGCAGTCTACTGAGTTTTGCATGACTGATATCACCTATTGCATTCCTAAAATCTGAATATGAGGAAACAAGAGGCAAAGGAACACTTGTACATACTTTTACAAGAAATGGTCATCTTGCAAAGGCTTGTGGATTGAAAGCCTTCTCTGACAGCTCTGGCTGAGGGAATTCTGAGCATCTGTATGGCATATCAGATACTCCATCAAAAAGGAGTACAAATGAGTAATGCATCTTGAATTTCTTTCTTTTTCATTAACATTACCTGGCCACAATTTGCATTCTCATGCGGAGTATTTAGTAACATGTATTTAACAAGTAAAAGATTTATCAAGCTATAAGATACTAAAGCAAAAGAGTAATGACTGAACAAGGTCTCATTCATCTAATGTAGTTGGCATTCTTCAAAATAAAGTAACTTTTAAATTTTCTGATTGCAAAGTTTTTAAGGTACCATTAATGCAGCCATGCTGTGATTGTGTTATATGTAAATGTTTGGGTTTTTTTTTCTTATAAGATAGGTAATATTACCATGTGCTGATGGAGTTAATGAGAAAAATGGGTTTCAAATAATGAAATATACTGACTACAAACAGACAGCTCAACTTCCAGGATAATGATGCAGTGGGATTTAAACACACTTTAAGTAAAGAAAATGGCTGTGTGTTGTCAAGAATATGTGTCTTTCCAGGATTCATATTTTTTTGAGTATATGCTTCTGTCTTACTTGGGTTGAGTCAGTTGATTTTTATCCAGTAGGTAAACTCCTGAGGAAAACTTTATGTCCTTGTATTTCCATTAATTAATACTTGTATGGGGTATGTGTGGCAAGGTTTTGGTAGCGGGGTGGGGAGGCTGCAGGTGTGGCCTCTGTGGGAAGAGGTCAGGGACTGCCTGCTGCCAGACACAGCCATTTCCAGATGGCTCTGCAGTGGACCCACCGTACAACAGAGCTGAGCCCATCAGCCAAGTTGGTGCCTCTGTGAGAACATACTTAAGAAAAGGCAGAAAATGTCAGACAGACAGAGGAGGAGGAAACAAAGAGTGAGAAACAGCAGAGAAGAAGGAGGAGGTGCTCTAGGCATTGGAGCAGATTTTCCCCTGCAGCCTGTGGAGAACTCATGCTGGAGCAGATAGCTTCTGAAGCTAAAGAAGTTCTGCATATGCAAATTATTAGTTTTCTTGGTTTAGTTTAAAATTATCTATATAGGGAACACTGAAACAAAAAATTGAGGTTAGGGAAAGCACTGTGCTCTTCAATTTAATTCTGATATTCTAGAAGGACTGCAGCCCATGCAAAGTCCACGCTGGAGCAGATTTTCCTTGACAGGAATTGTGGCCTGTAGAGAGCCCATGCTGGAGCAGATTTTCTGAAGGACTGCAGCCTGTGGGGAGCCCATGCTGGAGTAGAGGAAAAGTGTGAGAAGGAAGGAGTGGAGGAGAGAAACCAATGTGTACTGACTGTAACTTCCATCCCCTTGTGCCACTTTGGAGTGGGTAGAGGAGTCTGGAGGAGTGAAGTTGAGCCTGGGAAAAGTGGGGAGGAAAGGTGTTGTTTTAATGTTTGTCTTTTTGTTTCTCACTCCCTCAATCCATTTTAGTTGGCAATAAAGTAACGTTAATTTTCCCCAAGCTGAGTCTGCTTTGCCCGTAATGGTAATTGCTAAGTAATCTACCTGTCTTTATTTTGACCTACAAGCTTTTTCATTCTATTTTCTCCTGCTGTCCCTTTAAATCAAAATAAAGGTTCTGCATATGCAAATTATTAGTTTTCTTGGTTTAGTTTAAAATTATCTATATAGGGAACACTGAAACAAAAAATTGAGGTTAGGGAAAGCACTGTGCTCTTCAATTTAATTCTGTGCTTTATATTTCCTGCCCAATATTTTTTTTTTCATGCTGATCCTTAGTGGGACTTGTCCCGTGTTCCCTGTATGTGGTTATTGACAAATAGACTGAAGTTCAGGATATTGTAGGTAAGAAGAGAAGCTAAGAATGATCAAAATATTCTCATTCTTAAGATGTAGCTATATGATATGTGTCCTTTGTCAGTCGTTCCTGACCCTACACACCAGTTGGTGGCTTTGTTGCTAGCCAGACCTATTAGTAGCTTCACTGAGCCATGGGCTTGCAGCTTGCAAGCTGTCAGCAGGACTTGCATTTCTTCCTCAGCCTCCCCGGTGTGCAGGTTTTGGCTGCAGTTTTCTTCACAGTAGCTAGTATGAGGTTATGTTTTGGATTTGTGCTGAGAACAGTGTTGATAAAAAACATCCCTGTGTTGTTATTGCTGAGCAGCGCTTACACAGAGTCAAGGCCTTTTCTGCCTCTCACATCACCCCACCAGCGAGTAGGCTGGGGGTGCACAAGAGACTGGGAGGGGACACAGCTGGGACAGCTGACCCCAACTGACCAGAGGGATATCCCATACCATATGACATCATGCTCAGCATATAAAGCTGGGGGAAGAAGAAGGAAGGGGGGGGACGTTCAGAGTGATGGCGTTTGTCTTCCCAAGTAACCCTTATTGTGCGATGGAGCCCTGCTTTCCTGGAGCTGGCTGAACACCTGCCTGCCGATGGGAAGGAGTGAATGAATTCCTGTTTTGCTTTGGCTATGTGCACAGCTTTTGCTTTACCTATTAAGCTGTCTTTATGCCAACCCACAAGTTTTCTCACTTTTACTCTTCCGATTCTCTCCCTGATCCCACCGGGGTGGGGAATGAGTGAGCAGCTGTGTGGTGCTTAGTTGCCGGCTGGGGTTAAACCATGACACCTTACAAGATTGGAAGTAGGTTATCTCAGATCATCACTGCTTGGCAGGCTCTTCATGGAGAAACTGTCTTGGCACTAAAGGCTTCCTCTGTCCCCACCAGACTTGCAGGATCTGGGAGTCCTGCAAGCTCTGGATCTGTCACTGGGACTATTTATGTCAAATGGATTATAAAGCATTTGTGTATATATTTGTCTTTAGTATATTGGATCGGTATTTTGTTGAAGTATTTGTTTATGTTCTTGGGGAGGAAATAAAGGTCTGGTGGATAGTTTGTAAATCAGTTTCAGTGATCTGTTTTGCTTAAGTTTAGGATTAAAATCTATATTAGGGTTCCTGTTTCCTCATTAAAAGAAGGATGAAAATGTTTTCAAGTATAAGTGAAGTTATTAAGAATTTACTTCAGTAATCCATATGCAGACATTCCAGATTTTTAGATTCAAGACAGTGTAAATATACAATAGATTTTTCTGCTATATCAAATATATGTATTATAATTCATGATTTCACTGGTTTAATGTTCTTATACTTCCAAAATACACAGTGACACTTTGTGTGTGTGTGGGGGAAATCATTCAAGTAAAAGCACTGATATGACTGCCTGATTTGTACTTCCACCACTGATTATAATCCTATTCATAGGTATCTGTGAATCATTAAAAAAATTGTAAGCAAAATTTGCAGTTTCTTTCATGTTTTGCTTGTCTTACAGCATAGAATAAAAACAGTTTCTGAACTCTTACAAATTCTATAGCTAATAGCAAATGTAATTGTATGTTTAAATAGTCCTAAATTTGTCTGATGTGTTCCCACCCATTCTAGCCTACAAAAGACTCTGATGCTTGTTCAAGTATTCTGTTTCCTGATAAATGATTCAATAGGACAGCTTGTATTGTAATGATATCAGTTTAATGAAAGGGTAAAAATATGAGAATTATGATTAAAATTTGTCAAACTTAATTAATTGTAATCATATCTTTTTATAGCAGAGTTGCCCAGAACAAAATTAATTCTTGCCTACTGTAGTGAAAAACTTGCATACAGCACTTTTCTGTACTCTTTATAAAAAAACCTATTATAAATATAAACAGATCTTACTAGGTGGAGTGAAAATTTAGTAAGTGCATAGTACTAAAATAGAACACACTGATTTTTAAAATTTAGGAAAATATGGCTGATATATCTGAATTTTATTGTAAGCAATATCTCAATATTAATTTACAACATTGTGTTTATCATTGATTGAAATTAACTTTTTTTCCTGAGAAGGCTGAGATCCCATTAAGTGTCTAATATAACAATGTGTCTTTCATACTTGTACAGGCTCTGTTGTCTGTAAAATTAGTAAACTTATCAAATTGTAAAACGAAGAAAAATGTGTCTATTTTTTTTACTTGCACCTTCTAAGTTAACTTTCTGTCTTGGAGACTGGACATAATTTCATATTTCATGATTGGGTAGACTTTGTTAGCAATGCAGACAGATGGTGATCTTTCTTCATTGCCGTATTTGCAGTATGGGAGAGAACATTGTAAGAGTGCCATATCATCAGCAGTAGCTGATGTTGCTTATTAATATTCACTACAAATAGTAGTAATTGGTTTTCCTCCAAATTAAAGGAAAGGCAAATGATTATACAATAAATATTATAATTTCTGGAATACTTTCTCATAGATTTATATATCTAGTTGGGAACCTAACGGGTCTTAGGGTTTGTAGATGGAGTGGAAAAGTTGCATGTGCATTATTAACCTGAGTCTGTATAACTTAACAAGTTAAAATGTTTCAGCTCTCACCTGCATGAAGTATTTTAAGTAATGGGTGCATTAGGACTACAAGTGAAGTACTCTCAGTTGAACTATTATTATTTAGGTATCATATTTCCTCTTGAGTTGCTGGAAATGGCTTTGAATGCCAGTTGTAAGCTCTGACATTTGTAATGGAGTACATGGTAACTCAGGGTAACGTACATTTATGTTGCAGTTGCATGAGAAAGTTTTGCAGATGCAAAATCTCTGCAGTTGTGTAAGATGGAAAGAATGTACTATGAATTAGACAGTCAACCACTAGTTACAGGTCACAAAAAACTGCTAGTGTTGTATTCTAATAACAATCTTTCCTGTTATTAAACATATAATAGTACAGTAATTTAGGAAAATGCTGGGTTGATATAAGATCCATACAAAAAATACTTTAAGCAACCAGTATTTACTTAAAATTGTACTTAAATATGATTTATTGTACTTTTTGTATGAGAGGAAACACCTGTGTTTATGTTCTCGCTTCTGTAGACTCAAAAAATAGTGATGATAACAGCAATGTTTTAGAAACCTCTTCATGTGCCAATACCTTGTCAGCATGCAAGACACTGGTTGTTCAATGTGAAAGAATTTTGGATTATTTTATTCTAGCTGCACTGCACTATTTTTTTTCTATGAATTACCTCATGAAATACGATTTGGTACTGCAGGAATTTGTATTATCATGTAGCATGGAGGTGGTTAGAAAAATCATCCTTTTATTTGATGTTCAAGTATAGAGATTTATTATTAATTTATTTGGTTACATTCATATTCTAACAAAACCAGCAGTGCTCTTCTGCAGAATTACTATGTTTCACAAGTTCTGACCTTGTTTTCTCCAAAGCAAAACAGATTTATGCAGGCTATGTGTAGTCTTTAATATAAATCTTACATCAGCAAAAACTTCCAAGTTATTGTCTTGGTTCTTGAGTGATCGTGTAGTATATTTCTGTCTGCACGATGAAGCATGATACCTCATTTGAGTGCTTTGAACTACAGAGAAAATGTGAGGAAGCCTTAGAACTTTCCACTAAACCTTAGTTTTGCTGTAAAGCATTCAAACAAGGGAGTCAAACCACAAACTGGAAAGTAACAAGTAAAACTTAATGGGAGTTTTGTGGTTATATATATCTACTTCATTCTCATGAGACCCCACCTCAAGTACTGCATTCAGCTTCGGGGCCCCCAACATAAGGAGGACATGGACCTGTTGGAGTGAGTCCAGAGAAGGGCCACGAAGATGATCAGAGGGCTGGAGCACCTCTCTTGTGAAGACAGGCTGAGAGAATTGGGGTTGTTCAGCCTGGAGAAGAGAAGGCTCTGGGGAGACCTTATAGCAGCCTTCCAGTACCTGAAGGGGGCCTACAAGAAAGATGGAGAGGGACTTTTTACAAGGGCAAATAGTGATAGGACAAGGGGTAACGGCTTTAAACTGAAAGAGGGTGGATTTAGATTAGATACAAGGAAAAAATTATTCACTGAGGGTGGTGAGGCACTGGACCAGGTTGCCCAGAGAAGTTGTGGCTGCCCCATCCCTGGAAGTGTTCAAGGCCAGGTCAGATGGGGGTTTGAGCAACCTGGTCTAGCGGAAGGTGTCTGTGCCCATGGCAGGGAGGTTGGAACTAGGTGATCTTTAAGGTCCCTTCCAACCCAAACCATTCTGTGATATTTGTAAATAATGAAATACACAAGTGGTTTACTTGGTAACATACTTAAAACTTTTGTAGTGTGTTGGGAAGGTAGTTATTGCCTGTGGCAAAGGTACTAAGCTCCTTTAGAGAATAACATAGTCACAGAATGCACTTTTATAATATCTTAGAGAGATTTCAAGACTCCATATGCCCCCACATCCTCCCATTGACTGGTTAGTAGTCCATGTGTATTGACCTTAAAATGAAATGTGTGTAAGGGGTCACTTTTAACTTCACATGAATCTTATACATACATTAAGCAATTGTTGCCTTACATATATGTGTAGACAGTTATGACATGAGTTAAATTTTTTCAGGGTTTTCTGGGACCTGGGCAATATGAAATGAAAAGTCAGTTTCAGAAGAGGGAAAACAGTCCAAAGTAAGCCATATGTGTTTTTCTTTCTTCACTCTTAAGTATTATAATAACCTGAATAATAGAACAGTAAGATAACTGTCAAGAAATAATAATTGCAGTGTTCTGTGACTGCTTAATTAATTGTTTCTGTGTGGTTTTGCATTGTTTAGTCTAACTGTTGATGTTTATGAGATCTATATGAATACACCTCAGACTTAAAAGTATTTATGGACCAAATATATGGGTTCATGTATATGCTTGAAAATTCTCATGTGAATGAGAAATTTAAATCTTATGTTATTCCACATGCAATGCATGGAGGAGGTTTCACAGGTATTTCAGCGGTTATAAATTTCATTCAGGTAATGCATAATACTTAGGTGTGTGCTCTGAAAGCGTGATGGCAGAAATAAGAGAAATCTTTTTTGAGTACATAAACCAATGTAACATGTACAGTGTATGCACTTATAGTGGGTACTGTTGCGTATTCAAAGGAAATTTTCACTGAACCGTAGGTCGGGTGCTGGATTTCATCATGTCTGAGGTGTTTACTCCCTTTCTGAAGCACAAAAGATATTTAAAAGTATTTTTAATTTATATATATACGTATGCATGTCTGTGTCGCTAAGCTAACTAATGGCTTTCAGTTGCTAGTGATCCAAGGTGACATTTTCACCAATCTGTGACTAAATGTGAAAAATTATTTTTAAAATTATCAGGAAATACTCAGCAAATATTAAGCTGGCAACATGCATATGTTGGAGTATAGCTTAGAACAAACCTTTTCTTCTCATTTCTCTTTGTTATTGGTCCAAAGGCCTGTTTTTCTCCCATCTGTATTTTTCAGCAGCATGAGATATTTGCCCCAGTTTTTGAGATGAAACATAATTTTGTCTCTATCAATTAGATTATCTTTGTGGTTTTTTTGATTCTTACTCAATAATAATGTATTCTGAAATTATAGCGGATAAGCGTATGTCTGGCTTTTCTTAAATGCTTTCAGGAAATTTCTCTTCAGAAAGTTACTGGTTTGGGTTATCAGGCCATCAAGGTAGTGTCTTCTTTTCTCACAATTTATATTCAGATAAAATTTGCTGTATGATTTTTACTTTGTTGACTTTCATTTTTAAGTTCCAAAATGATCCATGTCATAGTTATGTTATGTAGAACCAGGATTTGAATAGCTTATAGCTCCTAAACTTTAGCAACTTTAAGGTTCCCCCCCCCCAGCTTTATACTTCAGAAGTTTTTATTTCCTGAAAATAAATTTAACGAGAAAAAAAAGCAAGGTTGAATACTCAAATGAAACAGTCTAAAACCAAGTGTGCATACCTGAATTGTTTTACCTGTTTTTAATGTGATGGTGAGCACAAGTGAATGTAGGTAAATTTGATGTTTGCATTGGTGAGTGAAAAATGATTTAATGGAGGAGTATTAGTTCTCCTCATGTGTTTTGAATAGGATTTAAAAAGTCATGTGACTTAGGAATACATTGGTTTTAAGTAAGACTGGTTTTTTTTGCTTAGCTTATAGCTAACTATAGTAAATTCAGTTGGCCAGGGATTGTGCTCTATACCAACGATAAATCTCAGGCACCAAGGCCAACTGGCATTGCACAGCTTATGTCCACACAGCTAAATTCTTTTCCCCTGAAATATATTTACAATAAATTTACAGTTCTTCCTCCCTTTATTGTTTTCTTATGTGTACTAGTTGGCCTGTGGTATTTAAGTATCTGAGTATAAAAATACTTTGATTTCTGCAATGTAGTATACAATATGTAGAGACAGCAGTGATGTAAATTGCAAATGGAAGGTATAAATTTTCAAAGGTAGGCATGTCTTTTGAAAATGTCTGTAGCTATACCACTAACGCAAGGGTTGACTGAATAAACATTTTGCATATTGTCAGCTATTCATATGGCTATGTATTTGTGCACATACATGCAAAGTACTTTGCACAACCAGGTGGTGGTAATGCTTGCTGTTAATACATGGTTGAAAAATCACTCCTATGTGACCAGAAAGATTTAAGCTGGTAGCTGCCACTGTGTCTGAATTACATTAAAAAAGAAAGAAAGAATGCTGTAAATGTACTATACTGATGTAAGCACTTTCTGTTTATGTAGTTTCTGAATGTGCTGTAGGCTATCATTGGCATATTTTTCCCCTTGTGCTTCACTACAGATTTACCACCTGGGAAATCAATCACACCAGCTTCTGGCACATATAATGAACCACGCACAGCTCTCGAGTCCTACAAAACATCAGGAATGAAAAAGATCCTATTTGGTCAAACTGCTGTTTGATTTACTCAAGACTGCAAGCTAGGTTTGCAATTAATCCAAATACTGCTGGTATTCAGGGTACATAATCTGATATTAGTAAAACTGATATTCTAGGACATTAGTAATTAATCTTGTAATTGAAAATACAGTAAATATGAAATTAATTTGAAATGAAAATACTCCAGGAATTACAGAAAATGTACATATTGGATTTTGGCCAAAGGAATACAAATATGGTTCCACCTCACCATTATTTTGGGTTTCTACGAAATCTGAACACTTATTTATCTATGCAAACTGCGTGTTCGGATTACTTCATTTACAGGATTGCTACCTAATGAAGAAGCAATACAAATAGCATCTGTGGATGCTGGATTTCTTCTTTTTCCCCATTTAGGGCTATTATTTAATAAAGCTATTTCTCTAAAATACAAGCTCTATAGCTAACTATCAACAAAATATTAAAGATGCAATCCTAATATGGAAAGTGTGACTTTACGTAAGTGAATACATGAATAGTGAATTATGCTTTCATGCTACCAAAAAGATTGTATTTCACACGAGTTTAGTAGTGGTACATGGATGGAAGAGCAAGTGGTAGAATGCATCTCTAAAAGACACATTCACATAGCATGTTCTTTTGTGGTTGGTGCATGATTATGTAAAGTCAATGGTACTTGGTGGCATACCAGTTCTTTCTGGTCATCCTATGTGACCAGTCACTTTGAACAGAGAATTGGTGCCCTCTGCAGCTTCTTTGCATTTGCTTCTCTTTGTTTTGTCCTTAAGTGCTCATATGTCATGCAATTCATCTGCAACTCAGTGGTTTCCTTGAACCTCACTTTTCGCTCTGCTTGACAAATGTAGCTGTTTGTGTTTTATCCACCGACTTGTAGGTCAGTTGCCTGTGCCATCTATGTAAATTATGTGTGTCCTACCACTATTTTATCTGCCATTTATGCCCTGCACTGAAAAGAGGGAAATACTCAGAAATACCTTCTGAATGACACCGCAATGTCATCCTCGGATTTCATCATGCACCCTGTCTCAGGCCCTGATCAGTCTGAATGAGAGGTATTGCCCTTGGCACCTTTTATGTTTTCTGTGCTCAACTGCATGAATAAACTGGAGCCATTAACTTAAGAGACTGGTCAGAAGATTTTTTTTTTTTTTTTTTTCCCCACCATACTTTGGGGTTTATGTTCTGAGACTTTTTGGGTGTGTGTGCGCTGATAGTAATTACAGAGACTCAAGATACCGTGTTACCATGTATTTAAGTTTTTGACATAAAAACCCTTCTCTGATTCTTCTGAATAATGTTGAGGACATTACTCAGAAGGTGATACTCATTCTTTCTATATTTACCAGTGCTGCTGATGATAGTCTTAACTCCTCTCTCCTTTGCTGTTGACAGATGTTANCCTTTTCAGACCATAAAGAGGAGGGCAACCCATATTGGGCTTGGACCAATGATGTGTTGTGTAACTCTGAAATCAGTTACAGCAAAAAAGCCTTTGTACCTCCAGTCAGATTTCACACCATGGAAGACCTAATTCAGCATTTAAATGGTCATTGTATCCCAATGGTGAAATCCCCATAGTATTGAAAAGGAAAGCTTCAAAAAATGTATATTTGGCATGTGTAAGGACAGTAGTATTTGGATCTTTAGCT
>VYZW01026118.1:43032-55050 GCA_013401315.1 Balaeniceps rex
ATATAAGCTAGTTACCAAACTTTGGGTAATTCTAAAATACTGGGTATTTTCAAAACTATTTTCACGGTACAGATGCTATGACAGTAGAGCATTAGGAGTGTATATGGTGCTGTGATGCTTTTGCTTGTCGCTTAGATTTTTGGATATGTTAAGTTGCCACAGGAGCGCTTACTTCCTCTTCCAGATAGTGCTGTTGTCACAGGCACCTCCCCTATCACTTAAATGCATGTGTGCTGAGATTTTTGTGATTAAAACAATGATTTCTAAAATTTTTTTTACCATTAAGTTCACTGAAAAATAAACACTTTTTTCTTTATAAATGTATTCAAGAAGCACAGAATTCTACTATAATAATGTCTATATAAATATATTTCTGTTTTATATATATGTGTGTGTGTGTATATATATATGAAGGATGTATCTAGCTTATATATAAGCTACTGTTCTATAAATTTGCTATTGAAAAACCAAGTTTGTATCTGGGACATTAAAATGCAAAAATCATTTTGAAACCTGTAAGGACTTATGATGGTTTTAGATCTTTAGACATAATCAGATGACATTTATCTTACTTGGTTTCTTTATTTTTATTTTCTTAAAACCATTTCTAAGTAGTTTTACTGCCAATTTTAAAGGAAGATAGTTTCTTTTATCACCAAGGTAGAAGACTGTGTAAAAATTGGGTTTTTGAGGAAAGGCTGACAGAACCTTAACTATAGCAGGAACTAGCAGGTGTCACTATAAAAAAAAAAATAGTGATTGAGAATGATGGCTATAAATAGATGAACCATTTTAGTCGTTTGCCTTTGAAAGCAGTTTAATAATTCCATGCTGAGTCCCCTTTCAACAAATTTAATGAAAATCGGCATGATGTTGTGGCAGTTACTATTGGATTCTTTTACCATCTTCTTGTGTTTCATGGTGTGAGAGATTAAAATAGCATCTAATAAACTGCATTAACGGTTCTACATTCCTCATCTGAGGCACAATTGCATACAATTCCTCCTCCTCTGGAGGGTGCCCCTGTTTTTCTGTTCATTGTTACTATGCCTAGGAACTAAGAGTTGCTAAATAGCAATTTTGTGGCTTTATTCCCTATTCATTATGGTTGTCAGTGTGGAGCTACTCTGAGGCATTCTGAGCAGGAAGTAATGATTTGATTTGCAGCCTACGGTGAAAATTTATTAATCTGAATGGACCCTTCTGAAATTCTACTTGATGAGCATAAGACTAGCAGATGCCTGGATCAATTCTGTTATCTATTAATTTCTGTAGATATAAGACTTTTTTTTAAGCTTAGAAATCTTATCCAAATATGAATCACTTAAAAGTATTTTTTTCTCTTGTATTTTGTCTTTGTATTTAGGATCGATAATCTAACTATGTGTTTATTACAATGCTGAAGAACTATGCAGTTTCAAGGGAGTTCAATACAGGGTTCAGCTGCTGGGTACTTTCTGTAACTTAATTATTTTTACACTTTATGGTTTCCAGTAAGTTCACAGAGTCTAGTATAACAAAGCACAAAGAATGGTGACTGCATTTTTAGGGACTATTTTAGAGATACTGTTTGTGTTTTCTTGTGAAGTGTCGGTATACTGTTGGGCCGGTGGGAGAGACTGTTTGTTTAAGCTGGTTGTTGCATATTTGAGAAATACTGTCTTGAGTAATTCTTTTGAAACGAATGTGAAAACCTGTTAAACTAGGCACAAAACCTATAAACTGTAGAATATTTTATGAAACTGAAACATAGTTCTATGGAAAAAAATATTTCTTTGAACTTGCAAATAATATGAAACAGCCCCCCCCATTGTCATTAAAAATAGTATAGTGCCATATGAAGAATTGTAGAGAATATGAAAGAGGAGGGTCGGGGGATAACAAAGATTTTAAAAAGCCATTTGAAGATAAATGCTGATCCAAATAATAGTCTGCTAATTAGTTACTGCTAATTGTATACTTTACCTTAACGTTTTTTTAATGTCTAGATTCTGAATCTGTGAATAGTTCTGATTCTGTATGTCTTAAAGGCCTGTTTCAAAACCTGTTGAAATCAATGGAAGTCATTGCATTGATTTGGATCAGATTTAGGTCAGGGTCTGAGATATTTACTTGGTGTTGTTGCATAAGAAACTTTCATAACTTTTTAAAATTATTTTTTCGTATGATTCTCTAAATAATTAGTGTATATTCATACAAGATTTTTGATTATTTGGTCAGCGTTATTGTACAGTTATGTTTAATCTATGAAATTTCATTATATTCTTTTAAATTTTTACAGAAGTTTGTGCATTTCCTTGGAAATTGAAATTAGAAACTAAGATTTTTAAGTATCTCAAACCTGCTGATGTGTATCTGTGCATTTATATATTACTATATATTTATAGAGCAGTTAGATTTCCCTTTAGATGAAACTGCATCTAGATCCTGATTTTTGGCTGATTACCAAATCACTTTGTACTTGTTCTTGTCTAAGAAACAGGAGGGAAAGAGTATAATACTATGATATACTCTTCACTTTAGGAGTTTCTCATTGCAAGTGAGAAATTCGGTTTGCTGCAAAAGAAAGGAATAATTTAAGAGTTAAGACTATGTATTACCGACACAAGCAAAATACAGAGAAAATGTTTGCACTTAGTTAACTAAAAAAGGGATAAGTTAGGTAAAAAAAGATTTTTTTGGAGATAATTATCTTTGAAATAAGGTTATATATTTGAATCAGAAATGTCAGTTTTTCAAGAAAGTCATAACATTTGAATAAAAGTGCATACTGAGCTGTAAATATACTATAGAATTGCTTTTATAGGCCCATACAAAGGCAAATAATAACTTAAGCTTTTTGTTATTTACTTGCATGGGAAAGATCAAGTCCTTTTAATATATTTACTTTTGGCCTTTGCATTTTCACAGTTTATGTTATGACTGGAACAAAATATTCTAAAGTAGCTTCTTGTTGAGTACATTTTTCAGAACTCCTTTTCATAGTTTGCATTTTGTACAGCAGAAGAGGTAATTAAACTTTTATTTTTTTTATCAATACAGTGTGTTTTGAGAGTAAAGTTTACAACAGCGCTATGATAATTGAAGCACATCTCCCTGTTCACTACCCCATGACCAAATGTTGGTGCTGATTCCTTTGGAAAATAGAGATGCCAAATCTGTATCTAATAGCCTAGAATAATGACAAAAGCAGTGAATAACACTTTGTCAATCTTAAGAAAAGATTTCTTTCCCTTTAGAAATGTTCTTAAAGCATTACAACAGAGTGCATAAATGATTAAGTGTATATGCATCTGAATGATATGATATTTGACAATAGTAAACAGAATACCTCTAGGAAGAGTTAAGGTAGACATGTATTTTGATGATATATGGCTTGCATAAAGACTTTTCTTTCAAAGACTAGTGTATGGTATTTACTAAATTAAAAGACCCCAAACAGTACTCAGAACTTCCACATTTTTTTAAAAGTGCATATCTCAGCTGTCTACCCATGTGTACAAATACTTTAATCTGTATACATAGCATTCAGAGTTCTATTAAATTGTGTTACGGTTTTGTAACTTAGGTAGGAATTGAGCCACTGAGATATAACATTTTCTTGCACCTTTGAAATATTAAAAGATTACTTCTACAGATTTTGAAATTAACTAGCCATTGTTTGATGGACTCTGCATGGTTGATGGAATTGACAATATTTGTACTTTCTACTTGCATGTCCTAAATATTATAGCCAGATTTTTTCTGTTTCCTTTTGATGTATTAAGCTATAGATTCACAATGACTGTGATAGAGACATTTAAAAATTATGCAATAAATAATGCAAAAGACAATTTAGCTTAAGCCTGCAAAAGACATGGTAAAATTCAGAAGTAACTTTTTAGTATGACAGTTCCTCAATAATATTAATGAATGATATAGTCCTGTATAAGGTGCCTCATCTTTTTATGTCTTATATAGAGATTAGTAAAACCGCATTATATTCTGAATCAAATTGAACTACAATTACATGACAGTCCTTATGCATTTAGATATTGGAAATTGATTTGAAAGCTACAAAGGAATAGGATTATATTTTTTAAAGGGTCTTTCACTGGAGAATTTCTATCCCTTAATAAGTATTGCATATCATGAACATTCCAGTCAACCTATTGTGTCTGTTGCCCAGTGGAAATGGACAGCCAAGTCAAAATATGCAAGGTAACTAGGAACCATCAGCCACCTAAGACATGAACAGGACGTCTTTTTTTTTTGGTTATACAAATAATGAAGATGTGAGGTGCTTGGTGTTGAGATGAATAAAGACGATGGCATCTATTGGATTTGTCAGCTTCCAGCTCTGCTGTGTATTAAGCAAAAAATGAGAATAAAATGTAGAAACATATGGACCCGAGATAAAAGAGGAAAAGTAAAAAGAGAGGAAGGCCTTTTAACTTATGTGCTTTGATGCTTTCTTGTCTTGGTCCTCCTGGCATGTGGTGTGTTTACAGATGGTTCAAAACCAGTACACCAAAAGGCAGGGCATAGGGACTAAGGATACTTCATCTTCTATTGTGATGTAGTGACTTAGAAGCTTGTCAGATCATCTGTATGGGCTATGTGGAGAGTCCTCAGTGGGAGTATTCCATTTCCATTGTCAAAAATTGTTACAGTCATCTTGCTTATCAAGCTATAGACAAATGGAAAGTGTTGTGTTGGTGTATAACCTTTATCTAAGGACTTTGAAAGTTGCAAAAATGACAGATTCTGAGGACAGTGCATTCCTGAAATGAAGTTTTAGGATGTGAAATACAAAGCAGCAGGCTTTTGGCTTCATTTTAAAAAGTGTGGTTTGGCCTTATACAGTAATTGTAAATGTGCACCTCTGAATGTTTCCTATGTAAAAGCATTAAAATTGTCTTAGTTTATGTAATCTTAGTCCCAGTTCCACTATAGTGAAACAAATTCATTGCTTTATATGAGGTTGGGTTTCACTTGTATTTATTTATCACCTATTTATTTATAGTGTCAATGTTATTATTTTATGTTGGTTTTGATGTCATGTTCAGTATGCCATTTCAAAAATGTACAACTGTTAATTCTTTTCCAGAGAAATTTCTTTTCTTTTTATGAAAAGCGAACAAATTGGAGCAGGGATCGGAGCCCGTGTGTCCCTGTCTCCAAAGTCAGTGCTGTAGCTACCAGGCTTAATGAGTATCCATGTGTTGGTATATAGGCTGAGATAAACTTTATAGCTCTTCTGTATGGGTTAGGGAGAATGAGTGAGAGATAGCCAGGGTTGGCTGTGTAGTTATGAAAAGCAGAAGTCTATGACCCAGAAAGTCCCAGAGAAACTCAGCATTGCCTCTGCAAAGTTGTAAAAAGGCAGCAGCTGGGACCAGCAGTGGGATTTGTCTGAGTAGAAGCCTGAAGACACTGTCTGCCTTAAAAAAGCCCAAATCCCTAAGGACCGTTTGGCCAGCTGATCACTTGGGACTCATGTAAGACTGCATAGGTGCATGTGTAGGTGGGGGTTGGGTGCGTTCCATACAAACTAAATCAAATGTGCCTTGTGTCTGAATAGTTACTAATGACTATATTTTGAACACTGTGGAGGAGCATTAAGAGAGGCGACTGAGATCAGCTCCTTACCAGAATAACTTATAGCTTACTACTTGCAAGAAAATGCAACATCAGATTCTTCTCTGGCAACCAGTAATGTCCTAAGCACAGAATGTTGAGTAGAAAGGGAAGGAGGTGGACAGTGAGGGCTGCATGAGTCTCTCTCCTTGTTTCCTTATGTTTTGTTAAATTTTTTTGAAGACAAAGCATAACACATCAAGTAGGATAAAACACCTTCCTAGAAGTGTCACTCTGGTACAGATTTTCCCAAACTTCTGTTACATGACCTCAGAAGAGAAGGAATTGCTGGGTTACTTCTCTTGGAACACAGGAGTGCTTGCCTGAGTACTATATTTGGATCCAAGTGTTAAAGGAGCAGCCGCTGCCCGAGCATTCACACACCATTCAGGGAGTCGCACACACACCGCCTGAGACTTTAACTGCCAGGACCGGAGTCTCTGCGTAGCGGGCAGCTCCGCTGAGCTGACAGATGCCCCTGTTCGACTCCCCACATGCACTTGATCACTCTCAGGCGAGTTCTGTCCCCTCAGGCTCTACTCTACGTTTCCCTGAAGCAGAGTCTCCGATACAACATACATTAGATGAATTTATTGAGTGGTACAGTGGTAAATGACAGCTCAAGCTGGGTGCCTCCAGTCAGGGACCCCGAACAAAGAAATCCCTGTGCAATTATACCCTTACAATTTAAGTTCCCCTCCCCTCATGTGATGGTTCGGTCCAATAGCAATATTGGGGTCTGGGGTCTTCTTGTTCCTCATTGAATCTTTTCTCCGTCTCTGTGTGGGACATTCCTTATCTTAATGGATGCAGCTTCTGCTGATGATTGTGGCTACCTTATCTTTCTGGTTTGCACTTGTTTTGGGGGCCTTCCTTCATGTAGCTAAGGAAAAGTTCGGTATACAGTCAGCATCTCTAGGTGAAAGTTGACAGTGTGTGGCCTAAGGCTTTAGGAAGCCTTGCTACTCATGCTAAGTATTGGCTTCTGTTTGAGCTAGGAAGTGACTTCTACAACACAAGACTGATTTGTACTTGGAAAAACCCAAACCACAATTCTGAAGTTGGTGAAATTAGTTGAAAAGATGGTTTCTAAATGTACTTTGTGGATTATTAAATGTTTGTCATGAATAGAAGTGACATTAGGAGATGCTTCTTTTTCCCCCTTCCCGCATCATTCCCTCTTTCTTCCCCCCACCCCCTTTCTTTCCCCACNCCCCAGTTTGCACCAGCTGCCTTTCTTTTGCACCTCAGGATTCATTTTTTCAGGTCTGCCTTTTCCTCCACAGCCTGTGGGGAGAGAGCATGGGTAGTATAAACTCAAAGTAACTATAATTACATTGGCAGCATGACACAGGAAGAGAAGATCTAAGTGCTTCTAGTTCTGTTCATTCGAAGTCAGGAGCTTTTATATTGGCAGAGCATCAAGATGGCACATTCGCTGATGTTCTTTTATCTGGTAACATTGGAGCTTGTTTCTGGGACACAAGCGTTTGTACTTGCTTGAAGAGAGAAAAATCAGTTCTGCTGAAGCCCAGTAGATCTTCCAATACAAAGCATTATGTGCCATTAGTTTGAACAGGCAGAAGTACTTTTACTTGAAGTAAAAAAGACTGACCTGTTGGCTATTTCAGTTATGCTAACCTTTTGTTGCACCTCTGTAATTAGCACATAAATAGAATTTTAAAGACCTTCTAAAAATAATAAATTGTTACATGCTTTATATAGTAGACATTTGTGTATTATGCTTTGTAGATGCATCTGTTCGAATGTCTCCATGAGATTCCAAATGATTGTTAGCTAGCTGACTGGCTGGTTAAGTGAAATGCCTGGTTTATCAAAATCCTTTTGGTTTAGTTCTTCTCAGAGAAGCAATTTTCTGTTCATATCTGTTGTAAGCTGGATAGAGTTGGTGAAGAGAAAATTGTGGTATGTCAGTTGCAGTTGAGATCATCAAGGTCTTTCTTTAGAGTGATTGTTTTTGTCTCATTGATAGCTAAGTTTGTTAAGAAAGAAGCATTATACAGGGTATTTCTGCTCTCATGTATGTCTGTTAGTCAGCCAAGATGCATTTTCCCTCAATTTACTTCCCTCAAACAACATACAATTTGGAATAACAATGGTAAAAAAAAATAACTTCAAGGTAAGAGAGTTCCCAAACTTTTCTTTTGGTATTTCTGGGGTTTTTTTAGCCAGTATTCATAACCTCTACTAGAAAAATTCCTAAGCAGGAAAAAAAAAAATTCGCAGATGCAGAACAGATTCTTTCAAATACTAAAATTCTTGCTTGTAATAGAGGAAAAATACTTAATGCTTAGCCAAAATCATATATTGTTGAACGACAAAGCATACCTTTAATATGGGGAGCAGTGTGTTAAGGGTGTTAATGATACAGCATTATCCATATTTTCTCCCTTTCTTTTTTGAAGTTAGGCTTTTTTGTCTATGTACCTATACATTGCAAGCATCAGTTATCTATCATACTATGATTTATATGTCAATCAAAAGAATAACATTTAGCCTTGGGTAGTTATCAGCCTTTCTCTGACTGTGTGCCATGATGGCTTTGTTATTAGTAATATTTTCATGTCTATATATAGATGTTACTTTTAACCTAGAATAAGATATTTTCTAACGTAGCTTGTTTTCTGAAGCCTGAGTGGTATGCTGATAAGACTGGCACACTACACAACTGCAAACCATTGGAAAAACATAGCTGTACTATTAAGTGGCTTTCTAAAATTTGCGTAGATGTTTGTAGAAAATTGTTTTTGTATTTCAAGATGGAAGTACTCCAGTTTCATTTACTGTGCATGTCTAAAAAGTGTGTTCTATTTTACTTAAAATTTTCCGGGTCTGGTCTCTTCCTGAATATGACTTAAAAAATCTTGTGCAAAACATTTAGTGTCGTTCTAAATGGAAAGAGAGATGCTTACTTTTTTCCATTAAAAGGACTTTGGACTCCTTTTTAGCACTTCCTGTAGTCCAGATGACTCGAGGGGTGGAAACTTCAAATTCAACTGAGTATTAATCCTTTTTCAGAGAAGATCCTTTGTATTCCACTGAAAATGGATACGATTTAACCAATTCATAAACCTTTAGAAATTACTTTTTGCAAAATCACATACTGTTTATTAGTACTTTCATAGTGCTTTTGGCAGCATTCAGAACACAGAATGAACTCTACTGAAAAAACATATCACAAACCTTCAATAAAGCAGGTGAGAAGGCATGACTATATTCACTGTAGATGTTAGTCAAAATGAAATTCCCTCTCTGCTTTTGAATAACACCTTAGCTTTGGAGTAATGTCATTTAAGGTAGTGGCTTTAAAGCAAGACAACTTGTACTTTGTGAGAGTGGAAGAATTACCTGGTTTGTTATCATGTAAAGGCTGCACACCTCTCAAGATTTATTGTATTGTTTGTTTAGTTTGGAATTACTTGTCTATCTGTATCTGGTCCTGTCCCACTGCTACATAAAAATGTAGTTTTCCTGCTGGGTCCTCCTGCCTTTAAACTATTTCAGTGTCTGTGTTTTCTTGTTTAAAACATTATATTATTAATAGCAGTCTGTTCTTTCCAACAGGAACTCCTTAGTCATGACCTCCAAACTAGGAGTATATTCAAGTGGCTTGCATTTCACCATCCTGTCAGATGGTTCTGGGTTGAAGAGGTTTCTAGTCAATAGGAAATTTCTAGTCAGTTTGGAAATTATAAATTCACAAAGTCTAAACTCCATTTTCCTTAATCATTTTGGCATACATTAATTAGAGATACTTCTCTTGACTTCAGTTGCAGCAGATGATTCTTCACTTTTGATATCATTGTGAACCTTTCAACAGACTTTCATTGGCCTCAGATAAGACTGGAATTACCTTGTTCAGTATTAATGATGTTCCTCCAAAAAGGAAACATTATAGTAAGACAATGGACAAAAATACTAAGTCATATCTTAATGTAAGGGTTAGTCATATGAGGGAGTTGAGGTCACTATTCTGTTTTAGTATGGACCCTTATTCAACCTATTTTATAAAAACTGGATAGGAATTTAGGAATTTTGCATTTGAGGACAAAAGTTAGAAATCAAATGTCATTGTGTGAATTGGCCAGACTAGTTCAGGGAATGCTCCTGGTCTATTTCTTCCTCATTTCAGAGAGATCATTTAATGAATTTCCCTAAACTAGTTAGAAGCCAGGTTTTTTTTTTTTTTCTTTTTTCCCCCCGTAAAGTAAATGAAATGTTATGTGTGTGATAGAAGTTCTGACTCTGAATGGAAGTCAGAAAAGTGAAGATTTTTAGATACTTATAATATGACTTTGCAAATAAGGCGGTGAATAAAGCTTTAGTTCCACTACTAGTTGTATTTTAATAACTACTTCATTTAGTTTGGCCTAGCACAATATTTGTAATTGATTTAAAGAAAATTTTCAAGTGACAGGTGAAAAAAAGGAAACTTAGAAGGAAGTATATAAATTATTAAGTGTCTGACATGCAACAGAACATTTCTTATTTTCAGGTTCTTGTTCCTTGGAGAAGTGAGAAATTAAGTGCAAGTCTAGCAGCCTTCATGATTAGGCTATTGTCCAACCATTATGACATGGTCCTGATAGACATGTGATTCCAGCTCCTTTATAATGATTTTCCCCCATATATGTGACTTTTCACTTAGTGAAACATGAACAGATTCAAATTACTAAGGATTTGAAGCCAGTAACTTCCAATATGCCAGTGACATAATGGCAATTTCTTTGCTTTATTTGTATAACAGGCATTTTCTTTTAACACAAATGAGACTGTGACTTAAGAGCTCGTCTGCTTGGAAATGTGTTGGATATATAAAGAATTACTTTTCCAGCAAATGAGGGGAAAAGTTGAGAAGGCTGCACAAGTTATAAAAGGCTGAGTAATCCACTTTTTCTTTGCATTTCATGTTATGTGCAACTTTATGAAATTTAAGGAAGAGACTTCTGAAGCCAGTGTCTCTGAGAATGGGCAAACCAACTCAAAAAAAAAAAAAAAAAAAAAAAAAAGGGAAAAAAAAAAAAAAAGGAAAATTATTAAGGANTACAGGAAAATTATTTTTTAAAATGCCCAAAGCTGTGCCTCATTCTCTTATTTATCCTGTTTCACTGTGGTGGTAATATTTAAGAAAAACTCACAGAGAAGCTTTGACTAGGTCTGTTATGTAAACTGAAAGCACAGAAATTTCCAGAAGCAAAACTGATTACATTCTTAAAAATGCACACTCTCTGGATAACTTCCAAATGTAAAGATGCTCTGTCAGTTACTGTAACTGATTTGCAAGACATAAAAATTACACTCCATGAAAAGTGAACTTGATTTTGCAATACATGGAATATATGTAATTTGCCAGTTGCCTCTCACATTTTTTTAATGTGGTATTGATTAATAGTTTTTTAAATTTCTGTATTGTGCTTAGAGCATTTTGAGAAACGTAAATGGTAGTAAAAAATAAATACAATATTTTTAAAAAACCCCCCCAATTTCATCTGAAGTAATAATGCTGAAATGTCATGCTGCAGTACAGCAATTAATGGACTTTTGTTGTTCTAAGTTATGTTGCTGACTAGTGTATTCTGAACCAAGAAATTTTAAATTCTCATACATGGAAGCTTAACACTTTCCATGGAATTTTAGAGGAGATGTTCATGTGGTGAAAATGTTTTTGTTTATCCATTTACAGAATATTCTGTATGTAAATCATGATCTCCCTCATTTCACCAGCATGCTGCAACAAATGTTTGTTTACAGGGAAGTAGTATTTCCTAAAGCAGGGGTCTATGCCTATTGCTTTGCTAGCATCTGGGTTGAAGGCCTGCGTTAATGAATATACCTTTGGCTTGTATTGAGAGTAGTGCATGTCTTCCTGGCATAATGCAGTGTTGTACTACATATCTTCAGCTCTGGGCAAACTATGCAGAGAATCTGGCTCAGGTGCCAAAAGTCTTGCTTATTACAGGGTTTCATTAATTTGCGTGCAGATGTGACTAAACTGACTCTGGGTCTGGAGTTAGATTGTATGGCATTCAACTGGGAATCTGTTTACTATCCTCCACTGCTTGGTGCATACTGCACTTCTTCAAAGGAAAGGAGCTCATACTTTGTGGACGGTGAAATTGTGCAGAGCAGTCAACACATTGGAGGTAGGAGTGCCATTGAGAAGGACTGTGACAGGCTGACAGAGATGATGGCAACCTCATGAAGTTCAGCAAAGGCAAGTGCAAAGTCCTGCATCTGGGATGGACTAACCCCATGTGACAGTAGAGTTGAGGTTGACTGGCTAGAAAGCAGCTTTGCAGAGAAGGACATTGGTGGCCCGGGTGGACAAGTTTATTGGAATGCCCTTGTGGTGATGAAGACTAATCATGTACAACACTG
>VYZW01026119.1:0-13277 GCA_013401315.1 Balaeniceps rex
CACGGGTTGGTTCTCTGGTTCAGCTGCAGTACCTGTTGCGGAGGTTGGAGTAACCACAGTGCCTGTTGCTGGGGTCAGAGTACCTGCAGTGCCTGTTGTTTTGTCATCAGATCCAGAGACCTTCTCTTTCCCTTGAGGGTACTGAGTAGTGTTGAACAGGGCTCGGTAGGCATGGGCCAGACCCCAACATGTTTCAGTGATTTGTGTCTCTCTGGAATTGCCAGGGTGACAGCATACTTTTTCCAAATATTTTACTAGTTTTTCAGGATTCTGCACTTGCTCAGGGGTGAAGTTCCAAAATATTGGAGATGCCCACTGTCCTAGGTACTTGCCCATACTATCCTACGCACTCTGCCACTCATAACTATCCAGCCTTGGTGCAGATCTCTGGATAATATTCTTAAATTGTTTCTTAACCTTAGAAAAAACCAAAACAATATTCCCACGAAATACCAATAGAAGTATCTTAACTAACCAAGGATGTTTAAGATACTGAAAAGTTATTGTAATGAAGAAGGAAGCATCATAGAAGAAGGTAGAGAAGGTGCCATTCTGTACTTCCTTCATAAAAAGCCTCTCAGAGGAAGAGGTATAATTGCTAATTGTTTCCATGAAGTAATGGCTTCAGTACAAAGCTCAAATACCAGATTAAGCCCAAGGCCAGTGTTTTAACAACAAATCTCCCAGGCAAAGTATCACTATTCACTGCAGAAGACAGCAACTGCAAGAACCAACACCAATCTTTAACAGGTACAGCAAAAAAAAGAGCATGGTGCAGATCAGATAAAGTAATATGGAGAACAAAACAATCAATATTGTGACTGGCAACTGTTAACAGATATAAATTCCTTAATATACTCTGGTTAATCTGTTATTATTTCAAACCCTTCGTGCCTCATGTTGGGTGCCAGAAAGGACTGTCATGGTTTAAATCCAGCCAGCAACTAAGCACCACGCAGCCACTTGCTCACTCCCCCCCGGTGGGATGGGGGAGAGAATAAGAATGCTAAAAGTAAGAAAATTCGTGGTTTGAGATAAGAACAGTTTAATAATTGAAATAAAATAAAGTAAAAAAAAATATACAAAGCAAGTCATGCACAATCACTTGGGACCGATCCCAGCCAGTCCCCGAGCAGCGATCGCTGCCCCCCAGCCAACTCCCACCAGCTTGTATACTGAACATGACGTCATATGGTATGGAATGTCCCTTTGGTCAGTTTGGGTCAGCTGTCCTGTCTGTGTTCCCTCACAGCTTCTTGTATGCCTGGCAGAGCATGGGAAGCTGAAAAAGAAAGTCCTTGACTAGCCTAAGCACTACTTAGCAACAGCTAAAACATCAGTGTGTTATCAGCATTCTTCTCCTACTAAATCCAAAACACAGCACTATAGCAGCTACTAGGAAGAAAATTAACTCTATCCCAGCTGAAACCAGGACATTTACCAAATGTTCTAAACAATCAGCCTAGATAAAAGTTTATGGTGAGAATAACTACTCTAATTTCTTTGAGTAAGGACTTTTTGCTAATCATGCAGAAATTGTTAGAGTAGTGCAATATTTCTCATATGCTTTCAAATATCTCCTCTAGTTTGAGAAGAATACTTTCCTTCCTCATTTCCCTCATGTCTCTCTATGGATAATACTTGAACTACAGTATACTAATACTAATGACCTATTGAATACTGTGATCTTTAAATTAGAAACAGAAAAAAAGTGCTAGAAGATGTTTTGTAAAATCTGTTTAAAAATAATGTTATGGATTTAATCAGAAAGAAGTTTATTTTAATTGCTTTTAAGCCAGATGCTGATTTATATTCACGTTGTTTTTATATTCCATAGAAATCCATCAGGCATTGTATTTGAACTGATGCTGTAACCTGAATTTTATTGTTAGGTCTTTTTGAAATATCTATGTCTCTGTTGTTAATCAACATTAATTGTTACAGCCTCTAACCTGCAAAAATATTTTACATGGTTTTTTAATAAAAAAGTGTGTCAATCTAAGAAGTTAATTGTTCCAGTCAACACAGAAACTAAGCAACTCATCAATGGATTTAATCTAAAAAACACATCTGTGATGTAGAGAAGAATTTATAGATGAGGAAAAAAAAAGCTACAGATCACCACGTCATTTTCCCCAGACCAAAGAGTGAGTTATCTCAGATATATCAGAAATGGATGGAGGTCTGCAANTGCCAGGCCATTGAATCCACACAATCCAGTAAACCCGGTTGCCCCTTTCCTCCACCTGGCTTGAGGCAGGGCCCCTTTAGTCCAAGTCATAGTATTCTTTACTCGCTTCTTGTAAATGCGAATCAGAAGTCCCTTTATTAAGATCGGAAGTAAAATCAGCTCTTCTACTCTGTTTGGGGAACTGCCCACTGGAAACTGGAGCAGCAGTTTTCCTGGAAGAACCCCCTGGTGTGTTTTTCCTTGCAATTCATGTACCCAGGCCTCTAGGGTCGAAGTAGGTTTTCCATCGCACATCCTCATGTCTTCTCCATGATCACGCAGGTAAAACCACAGGGTGCCCTGTGGTGTGTACCCTTTATATCATCTCTCTTGAGCAGAGGGATGCTGACTCCTAATGGCTGAGATACTGGTCCGTACAGATGGGGAGTAGAACATATCCTCTGAATTGCTGGAACTCCCAGGACAGTTTCTCCACAGCTGAGACACAGGCCCATAGTGAGGAGGAGAGACTTTCTTCATATTGCTGTAGTTGGCCAGCCAATTCATGCACCTTTTGTCTCTCTCCGTCTTTCCAGGTCTTTACTGCCAATGAGTTGGCATATGACGATGGTGCGCTCCGTACAAACTTCCACCACTTGGGTCATGTGCGCTTGACTTCATCTGGATCTTTGGGTAACTGCTTGTTGTTCAGGTCATCATAAATCACCTCCAGCACTGCTAATTCTCTCAGGTACTGGACACCTCTCTCTATGGTGGTCCACTTGCCTGGGTGACATATAACATCTTTCTTGAAGGGATACCTTTCCCTCAGGCCTGACAGGAGTTGTCTCCAAAGGCTGAGGGTTTGTGTCCCTTTTCCAATCGGTTTATCAGTGCCCCCTTCCCTAGAAAGGGATCCCAGCTGCTTGGGTTTCCTACCCTCTAATTCCAGGCTACTGGCCCTGTTATCCCAGCATCAGAGCAGCCAGGTGACAACGTGCTTGCCTGGATGACAGCTCACTCAGGGATAGAGATCGGGTGGTTACCATCTCATTTATGAGTTCTGCCTCTTCCTCCTCCTCTTCTCATGATGGCCCTGCTTCAGAGTAGCCTGCCTCATCCACTTCTTCCTCCTTCCCCTTCATAGCAGGAGTTTCTTCCCTTACTAAACAAGCTGACTTTTGCAACGAATATTTCTCCTTGCGTATAAGGGTGACTGATACTGGCACGGGTTGGTTCTCTGGTTCAGCTGCAGTACCTGTTGCGGAGGTTGGAGTAACCACAGTGCCTGTTGCTGGGGTCAGAGTACCTGCAGTGCCTGTTGTTTTGTCATCAGATCCAGAGACCTTCTCTTTCCCTTGAGGGTACTGAGTAGTGTTGAACAGGGCTCGGTAGGCATGGGCCAGACCCCAACATGTTTCAGTGATTTGTGTCTCTCTGGAATTGCCAGGGTGACAGCATACTTTTTCCAAATATTTTACTAGTTTTTCAGGATTCTGCACTTGCTCAGGGGTGAAGTTCCAAAATATTGGAGATGCCCACTGTCCTAGGTACTTGCCCATACTATCCTACGCACTCTGCCACTCATAACTATCCAGCCTTGGTGCAGATCTCTGGATAATATTCTTAAATTGTTTCTTAACCTTAGAAAAAACCAAAACAATATTCCCACGAAATACCAATAGAAGTATCTTAACTAACCAAGGATGTTTAAGATACTGAAAAGTTATTGTAATGAAGAAGGAAGCATCATAGAAGAAGGTAGAGAAGGTGCCATTCTGTACTTCCTTCATAAAAAGCCTCTCAGAGGAAGAGGTATAATTGCTAATTGTTTCCATGAAGTAATGGCTTCAGTACAAAGCTCAAATACCAGATTAAGCCCAAGGCCAGTGTTTTAACAACAAATCTCCCAGGCAAAGTATCACTATTCACTGCAGAAGACAGCAACTGCAAGAACCAACACCAATCTTTAACAGGTACAGCAAAAAAAAGAGCATGGTGCAGATCAGATAAAGTAATATGGAGAACAAAACAATCAATATTGTGACTGGCAACTGTTAACAGATATAAATTCCTTAATATACTCTGGTTAATCTGTTATTATTTCAAACCCTTCGTGCCTCATGTTGGGTGCCAGAAAGGACTGTCATGGTTTAAATCCAGCCAGCAACTAAGCACCACGCAGCCACTTGCTCACTCCCCCCCGGTGGGATGGGGGAGAGAATAAGAATGCTAAAAGTAAGAAAATTCGTGGTTTGAGATAAGAACAGTTTAATAATTGAAATAAAATAAAGTAAAAAAAAATATACAAAGCAAGTCATGCACAATCACTTGGGACCGATCCCAGCCAGTCCCCGAGCAGCGATCGCTGCCCCCCAGCCAACTCNTACTCTGGTTAATCTGTTATTATTTCAAACCCTTCGTGCCTCATGTTGGGTGCCAGAAAGGACTGTCATGGTTTAAATCCAGCCAGCAACTAAGCACCACGCAGCCACTTGCTCACTCCCCCCCGGTGGGATGGGGGAGAGAATAAGAATGCTAAAAGTAAGAAAATTCGTGGTTTGAGATAAGAACAGTTTAATAATTGAAATAAAATAAAGTAAAAAAAAATATACAAAGCAAGTCATGCACAATCACTTGGGACCGATCCCAGCCAGTCCCCGAGCAGCGATCGCTGCCCCCCAGCCAACTCCCACCAGCTTGTATACTGAACATGACGTCATATGGTATGGAATGTCCCTTTGGTCAGTTTGGGTCAGCTGTCCTGTCTGTGTTCCCTCACAGCTTCTTGTATGCCTGGCAGAGCATGGGAAGCTGAAAAAGAAAGTCCTTGACTAGCCTAAGCACTACTTAGCAACAGCTAAAACATCAGTGTGTTATCAGCATTCTTCTCCTACTAAATCCAAAACACAGCACTATAGCAGCTACTAGGAAGAAAATTAACTCTATCCCAGCTGAAACCAGGACATTTACCAAATGTTCTAAACAATCAGCCTAGATAAAAGTTTATGGTGAGAATAACTACTCTAATTTCTTTGAGTAAGGACTTTTTGCTAATCATGCAGAAATTGTTAGAGTAGTGCAATATTTCTCATATGCTTTCAAATATCTCCTCTAGTTTGAGAAGAATACTTTCCTTCCTCATTTCCCTCATGTCTCTCTATGGATAATACTTGAACTACAGTATACTAATACTAATGACCTATTGAATACTGTGATCTTTAAATTAGAAACAGAAAAAAAGTGCTAGAAGATGTTTTGTAAAATCTGTTTAAAAATAATGTTATGGATTTAATCAGAAAGAAGTTTATTTTAATTGCTTTTAAGCCAGATGCTGATTTATATTCACGTTGTTTTTATATTCCATAGAAATCCATCAGGCATTGTATTTGAACTGATGCTGTAACCTGAATTTTATTGTTAGGTCTTTTTGAAATATCTATGTCTCTGTTGTTAATCAACATTAATTGTTACAGCCTCTAACCTGCAAAAATATTTTACATGGTTTTTTAATAAAAAAGTGTGTCAATCTAAGAAGTTAATTGTTCCAGTCAACACAGAAACTAAGCAACTCATCAATGGATTTAATCTAAAAAACACATCTGTGATGTAGAGAAGAATTTATAGATGAGGAAAAAAAAAGCTACAGATCACCACGTCATTTTCCCCAGACCAAAGAGTGAGTTATCTCAGATATATCAGAAATGGATGGAGGTCTGCAATACAAAGGGTTGAATCCTATAAGTTAAAACTTGCAGGCTTAGGTAATTTCTAAGAAATAAATGTACAGGAATTTGGGAGGAGAAATTGAAACTATGGCCATAAAATTAACTCAGAGCACACTAAGAAAAGCAATCGACTTTTCTGCGAGAAATCATTCATGTCTTCTTAATTTCAACATTATCTACCTGAGCAGCAAAGCATAAAATCTTGCTTCCTACTCATAAGTGTAAATAATGACAAGTACTTCTTTGGAAAACAAAAAAATAGNTGCTAAAAGTAAGAAAATTCGTGGTTTGAGATAAGAACAGTTTAATAATTGAAATAAAATAAAGTAAAAAAAAATATACAAAGCAAGTCATGCACAATCACTTGGGACCGATCCCAGCCAGTCCCCGAGCAGCGATCGCTGCCCCCCAGCCAACTCCCACCAGCTTGTATACTGAACATGACGTCATATGGTATGGAATGTCCCTTTGGTCAGTTTGGGTCAGCTGTCCTGTCTGTGTTCCCTCACAGCTTCTTGTATGCCTGGCAGAGCATGGGAAGCTGAAAAAGAAAGTCCTTGACTAGCCTAAGCACTACTTAGCAACAGCTAAAACATCAGTGTGTTATCAGCATTCTTCTCCTACTAAATCCAAAACACAGCACTATAGCAGCTACTAGGAAGAAAATTAACTCTATCCCAGCTGAAACCAGGACATTTACCAAATGTTCTAAACAATCAGCCTAGATAAAAGTTTATGGTGAGAATAACTACTCTAATTTCTTTGAGTAAGGACTTTTTGCTAATCATGCAGAAATTGTTAGAGTAGTGCAATATTTCTCATATGCTTTCAAATATCTCCTCTAGTTTGAGAAGAATACTTTCCTTCCTCATTTCCCTCATGTCTCTCTATGGATAATACTTGAACTACAGTATACTAATACTAATGACCTATTGAATACTGTGATCTTTAAATTAGAAACAGAAAAAAAGTGCTAGAAGATGTTTTGTAAAATCTGTTTAAAAATAATGTTATGGATTTAATCAGAAAGAAGTTTATTTTAATTGCTTTTAAGCCAGATGCTGATTTATATTCACGTTGTTTTTATATTCCATAGAAATCCATCAGGCATTGTATTTGAACTGATGCTGTAACCTGAATTTTATTGTTAGGTCTTTTTGAAATATCTATGTCTCTGTTGTTAATCAACATTAATTGTTACAGCCTCTAACCTGCAAAAATATTTTACATGGTTTTTTAATAAAAAAGTGTGTCAATCTAAGAAGTTAATTGTTCCAGTCAACACAGAAACTAAGCAACTCATCAATGGATTTAATCTAAAAAACACATCTGTGATGTAGAGAAGAATTTATAGATGAGGAAAAAAAAAGCTACAGATCACCACGTCATTTTCCCCAGACCAAAGAGTGAGTTATCTCAGATATATCAGAAATGGATGGAGGTCTGCAATACAAAGGGTTGAATCCTATAAGTTAAAACTTGCAGGCTTAGGTAATTTCTAAGAAATAAATGTACAGGAATTTGGGAGGAGAAATTGAAACTATGGCCATAAAATTAACTCAGAGCACACTAAGAAAAGCAATCGACTTTTCTGCGAGAAATCATTCATGTCTTCTTAATTTCAACATTATCTACCTGAGCAGCAAAGCATAAAATCTTGCTTCCTACTCATAAGTGTAAATAATGACAAGTACTTCTTTGGAAAACAAAAAAATAGGTGAAAGTGCAGAATTTTATGAAGCCCGAAATTCATGGATATTTTGAACATGCTTTACTTTAAATTTATATTATACAAATTGAACTCTTAATTTTTGTCCTAGGCAAAAATGCAAGGTATTTGAAATAGGATTAGGCACATGACAACATACCTATTATGAGTCTCAAGAAACTGAGGTATTATTGTAGAGATCAAAGCAGATGAAAAATCCAATATAATTTAAATACAGAGGAATGAAACAATCAAGAGTAGAAAAAGTTCAGGAGTCAACAAGAAATAGAGAGCTGGAAACAGATACAAATCGAACCTGATGATTAATAAGGTACCTGATTTGTAAATATTCATCATTACTTCTGGGAAGTGCATTTTAAGTTCTTCAGGGTGGAATAATGGTTCCTCTGATGTTAGTCAAAATATTTCCATTCATTTTCTGTTGGCCTCAAGTTCATCAGTGCTCGAATATGACTTTTCTGCTGTTGGTTTAGTCCTGTGATGTACTAGAAGTATACCATTTTCAGTCAAAGTGCTAAATACAGTGGTTTGGTTTAAAGGTGGTGATAGAAACTGTTCTTTATTTTTTTGTGTATCTACAGTTTTCTGTTCATAACCTGAGACTTAACCTCATGCTATGAATTTAAAAAAAAAAAAAGATTTTGAGCTTTTGAGGACTGTAATCCTTCTGCACAGCTGTTCTGAAAAGATCAATTGTATTGCTCATTTTATGTTCTCTGAAAGACTGGAACACCAGCTGAAGATGAGCTCAGATGAAAATTTCCAGATGACTTACAAGACAATTTAAAAGAATTCATAGGTGAAACAGTAACAGGAAGTGATCCAAACAAACATATTAAATAATAGCAAAATTATCATGCACCAATGCTGTCTTAGTCATGATAATAGATCTGTGTCCTACCCTCCGCTAGCAGATCTAGTGTGATACTCCCATTCCTGTTCTCATCTGTCTGGTATCTCTTTCAAACTTCTTTGTACTTCTCATTTTCAGTGGTGGAGAAGACGTTTTTAGGCCAGAACCCACTTCTCTTTTTTAGCAAAATGTCCTGGTTTCAGCTGGGAGAGAGTTAATTTTTCTTCCTAGTAGCTGGCATAGTGCTGTGTTTTGGATTTAGTAGGAGAAGAATGCTGATAACACACTGATGTTTTAGCTGTTGCTAAGTAGTGCTTAGGCTAGTCAAGGACTTTCTTTTTCAGCTTCCCATGCTCTGCCAGGCATACAAGAAGCTGTGAGGGAACACAGACAGGACAGCTGACCCAAACTGACCAAAGGGACATTCCATACCATATGACGTCATGCTCAGTATATAAACTGGTGGGAGTTGGCCGGGGGGCAACAATTGCTGCTCAGGGACTGGCTGGGCGTCGGTCGGCGGGTGGTGAGCCGTTGCATCACTTGTTTTTTTTTTTCCCTGGGTTTTGTTTCTCTCTCTCTCGTTCTCCTTTTCATTGCAATTTTATTACTATCATTATTATTGTTATTTTATTTCAATTATTAAACTGTTTTTATCTCAACCCGCAAGTTTTCTTTTGCCCTTCCGATTCTCTCCCCCATCCCACCGGGGAGGGGGAGGGTGAGCGAGCGGCTGTGTGGTGCTCAGCTGCCGACTGGAGCTAAACCATGACACAAAGCATAGAAAATTACTCCTATTTTAAAGCAAAAGAGTGGACAGAGGCTTCTTGGAACATGGACAGAAGTGTGTAAAAGAGAGGATTTCAGCCTGCACTGCACAACCTGCAGTCCCAGTCCTTCACAGAAATCAGATTACCTAATCACAGTCAGCTGGGAAATAGGGAATCAGAGAAGAGAGGCAGACTGTTGACACCCTTATCCTCAGAACCACCACAGTATAATAATTACATGATTTTGGTATTTTTGTCATTCATTTTTGTGTTTTCAGGCATTCAAACATTATATTGTTAATAATTACCAGAAGGATGTTCACTTGACAACATATTTTGTAGCAGGCAAAACCTCTTACGCTACTCAACCTACCAGTGTCACAAACATGTAGCAGGGTATGTGAATCCTGATTCTTTAATATTTCCATCCTCCTGTGGAAAAGAAAATCTTGGTGATGCGAGCTCACTACTTAGTAGTTCTTGCAACTGTACATTATTATGAACACTGGGACTGTCTTACTGACTGTTTGTAAGGCACATAAATAAAAAAATGATAATAGAAAATGTCTTTGAAACATGGTCAAAAAACCAAACAAACCCAAAACAGAATACTTGATTAGTACTTCTGCTTTCTTCTTTTTGAAAGTGGGAACAAAGTAGTGTATAATTACATTTAGTGTATCTCTGAATACTTCTATGCTGAATATTTCCACTCTGAATCACAACTTTTAGTTATTATTATTTTTATTTTATTTGTAAAAGTATCTTATAACATAGACATTACCCTGGAATATCAAAGAAGCATCCAGTAAATTCTTATAACTGAAAGAGAAGAATGTCAAGGGAATGTCTCTCTAGGTAGAGAAGGTATAGACTAAGAAAATGAGTTTTCCTTAATGGGCTGATAGTTGATTTGTTACCCAGGCAGAGGAGAGGGAGCAGACCCTGGGCATCACAGAATATGTCTAACAAATTATTTGGGATAGGAAGAAATCACAACAGGATTTTGTGATTTGTGCATGTAGATTTTTTTTTACTGAGGGAAGTCTTTGATCTCTTGAACAATCTAAAATAACAAGTGAATGGTTTAGAATCTCTGTTGTGAAATCTGGATGTTGTGTATATCATATTACATATAAATAAATGGACCCTGTTTGAATATCTACAAAGGAGAGAGGGGTGGTACCTAAAATATCTCAGCAGCTGAAACACAGAGATTGATTTCTGTGAGGTGAAAACAGTTTGTGTCCAGAAATCATCTCAGAGTGCCTAAACAAAAGTATTGTTGTACTGAATAGGAGAGAAAGGAGAAAAGTGCATGTGGAAACTAAATTAACCAAACCTAGAAGACCAAAAACGCTCAGGAAGAGGGAGGAAAACTTGAGAAGTCCTCACCTTGAAATCAAAACTCTAGAAAACAGAATTCATGGACTTTGGAAAATGTGTGAAGGTGGAGATGGAGAAATAATTGATCCTTTGTTTTAAAAGTGGTCGCTCAGGAGTCCTATACATTGTGTGAGAATGTGCACACTTTTAAAAATCATAATATTATGAATATGCAATAGGGGAGTTTAAAAAGTATCCATGGAAAAACACTGGGTTTAGTATTTGCCTTGAAATTTTTTTGTGGCCTGCAAGATTCCCCGGTACTTCACTACAGTCTGTTTAGAGAGAAGGTAAACAGTCTTTGCCTTCTCATGGGTAATACAAGAAAGAAGCTGCAACTAAGAGATTTGGACAGATAATGCTCTAGGAATAACTTATTTTACCTGCTTGCTTTTTTCTATTATTTGCAAATTATTCACAACAGAGTTCAATGTTTACCAATGAGTTGCTTATATGAAGTGAATCGAGAAATTGTTTGTGTGAATAGTTTAATACAGTTCAAGCCACAAATTGATTACAAACACCTTGCTTTGAGTTTTAACTATTCAGTCACTGTTGTTCTTGATGGTCACTTAAATCACAATATTATTTCCTTTTCCTGACTGAATGTCTCACAAAGCAGCAATGAATTCTCAAGGTGTTGCAAAAGCACTTCCTTCACTAAGCAGAGGTGTCATAGCCATGATCATCTAAGAGCATTAATAAGCAAGGCAATTTTTCTTTTTAGGCTTGATGGTTCTCATAAGGCACTAGACATGAAACTAAGGCTGAGAAAATATACTAATTCTCCACAGAGACTTGTTTTTGAAAATTCACATAAGCATAACTGTTCACAAACATCCTCCTTTGCTGCAGTCAGTCCTGCAGACAGAATGGCAACAGGCATCTTGAGGTATGGGACAAGCCAAAAGACCAGAGATGACGGATGAGTCAGAGTAGCTGAGGTGACAGAGTACATTAGCATTTCTCAGTTGTGACTATGAGTCAGCAGAAAACCTTGAGCTACCATACGGACATTTAAAAACTATCATCACAGTAACTGTAAGTAAGCCTGAAGGCTCGCAACATCAGGACTCCAGATGAATGCCTGAGACATAAAGAATTTAAGATAAGAAAACTCTTTAAAGTAAATAAATAAATAAATAAAATTTGTGGACAACCTAACGCTAAGAGTTCTCAAGCCTCTCATTTTCTAGCATGAATGATATAATAGTATCTATTAAGCTTCTATTTTAATATTTCTGAAAATATTCTGTTGAAAAATATGGCCGGATCCTTAGATTTTTCTTTTGGACCCTGGCTGACAGGACAATTAATTCAAAAACTCTGCACACAAGTTCAGAATGATGCCAAAAGCCGTCAATGGAACTACTGCTCTTTCATACTTGTATATTTCTATACATGTGTACAATGTTATATTGTATGTTATATATGGGGTATGCCTGTCTCAAAGAGGGAAAGGATCTTTGCACAGGAGTTAACAGGACTCATTGAAAGAGCTATGAACTAGATTTGAAGGGGAAAAGGGATAAAACCAGTCTTGCTAGAGATAAGCCTGGGGGCGGCATGCCAATGTTTGAGGGATGGTGTGCTAGTGAGGTCCTTTGGTCTGCTATCTCAGTGGAGGTAGGGGATGGAGACCCATGTGGCAGCAAAGATGTAAGGGTTATGGATGTGTTAGAAACCACAGAAGTGCCTGATAATGGTCACACAGGAATTGGGGCTTCTCCCCACAAAAAGATAGCAGGATCAATAGCCCAACTGAAGTGCATCTACACCAATGCACACAGCATGGGCAACAAATAGGAGGAGTTGGAAGCCATTGTGCAGCTGGAAAACTATGATATAGTCGCAATCAAGAAACATGGTGGGATGACTCACACAACTGGAATGTTGCAATGGGTGGCTATAAACTCTTCATGAGGTATAGGCAAGGAAGGAGAAGTGGTAGGGTAGCCCTGTGTGTTCGGGAGTGTTTTGACTGTCTAGAGATTGATGATGGTGTCCTGCTTTCAGCTGGGATAGAGTTAATTTTCTTCCTAGTAGCTGGCATAGTGCTGTGTTTTGGATTTAGGATGAGAATAATGTTGATAACACACTGATGTTTTAGTTGTTGCTAAGTAGTGCTGACACTAATCAAGGACTTTTCAGCTTGCCATGCTCTGCCAGGTGAACAAGAAGCTGGGAGGGGGCACAGCCAGGACAGCTGACCCAAATTGACCAAAGGGCTATTCCATACCATATGACATCATGCTCAGTATATAAACTGTGGGGAGTTGGCCAGGGGGCAGTGATCACTGCTTGGGGACTGGCTGGGCATTGGTCAGTGGGTGGTGAGCAATTGCATTGTGCATCACTTATTTTGTATATTTGTCCTGGTTTTGGCTGGGTTAGAGTTAATTTTCTTCCTAGTAGCTGGCATAGTGCTGTGTTTTGGATTAGTAGGAGAAGAATGTTGATAACACACTGATATTTTAGTTGTCATTAAGTAGTGCTTAGGCTAGTCAAGGACTTTCTTTTTCAGCTTCCCATGCTCTGCCAGGTGCACAAGAAGCTGGGAGGGGGCACAGCCCAAGATAGTTGATCCAAATTGACCAAAGGGCTATTCCATACCATATGACGTCATGCTCAGTATATAAAC
>VYZW01026119.1:23893-35469 GCA_013401315.1 Balaeniceps rex
GAACCTGATCTTCCCTTACAGTGGGAGGGGCTTTACCCCCCTGGTCCCCATCTTGTGGTCCATCAACTCGGGAGGGGTGAGGAGAGACGTTGCCAGTGAAGACTGAGGCAAAAAAGCTGTTGAGTACCTCAGCCTTCTCCTTGTCTGTTGGTACTAGGTTGCCATTCTTGTTCATCGGGGGAGGCACACTTTCCTTGACCTTCCTTTTCTGGTTGACATACCTGTAGAAGCCCTTCTTGTTATGCTTCGCATCCCTTGCCAAATTCAGCTCCAGCCGTGCCTTGGCCTTCCTGACCCCTTCCCTACACAACCGGGCAGCGTCCCTATACTCTTCCCAGGATACCTGTCCCTGCTTCCACTGCCTGTACAGTTCCCTCTTGCCCTTTAGTTTGACCAGCAGGTCTCCATTCAGCCATGCTGGTCTCTTCTCTGCCTTGCCTGATTTCCTACACCTGGAGACTGAGAGCTCTTGCGGTCTATGGAAGGCATCCTTAAAGATCTGCCAGCTTTGTTCCGTTCCCTTGTCCCTGAGGACCGTTTCCCAGGGGGAAACTTTGTGAGAACAAAACAAAACATAATGAACTTTGTTGAACATAATATCACCAAAACCAGGCTGTGCACTTTGATGTTAACATTAATATTTGTCCATTATTTTGTCATCAGGGTCTAAATTATCAAAGAACTTCTAAAACTTACATAGGGGACCAGAGGGAAAGGGAATTATCAGGATCTACTTATGTCTACATATATGTATTTACATGAGTACATGAATCAAGGAAATGTGCTAAGGTAGATGCACAAATACTTTTCACATGAAAATAACCATACATACAGATTTATACATCAAAAATTAGCACATTCTCATTTACCCCTGACCAAATTTGGAATAGTCTTATACGCTGACAAAGTTTCAAGTAAATTCAACTGAAGCTGCATACATTTGGCAGAACTGACTTTGCTATTTGTTTTATAACTTTTAATATTTTTTATGCTAAACTGTTTTAAAAGTGCTTGTATTTTAAAATAATTTGTATGCCTTTTGGGGGCTGATGATTGTTGTGGTCATTATCTGAATTATTGGCTGATAATTCCATGTGAATGTTGCTGTGTGCGTACTCACTAATAGAAATTGGTATTTTATCTGTTCAAAGATATCAAGAATGTAAACTTTAATACTGTTGCTAAGCAATTAGCTGAGCATCCCTTAGTAGATAACACCTATAAAACATTGTCATGATACAGACATGTAACCCCTTGAAAATGAATAATGTCTAAGATCTATTGCTAAGCAGAACCCCAGCTGGTTTAATGTGATGGAAGTACATTGACATTTTAGCAACTCCCAGGTAAGCATCTGAGCTGTAAATGTAAACAGAATCAGGAGCTGAAAACAGTTAGCAGCAGAATAGATGTACTTGCAATTCAAGAACATACTTCACCAGAAGTGGAAATTTAACTTGAAAGCGTCTCAACTTTGGTGAAGGGGAAGAAGTAGAGGAGAACGATTTTCCTGAGAATTTAGATACTTTGCTCATTTCCTGCATTTTCCCACATATGCTATCTTGCTTTTTGAGTTAGCACACTGAAGTGTCCCAACTGATGTGCACACTTAATGTGTGGAGAATTTCCATTAACTTTCTGACATATAGTTAATATTTTTAGTGACTATAGGCTGTCTGAACGCTTGCCAGAAAATGATGAAAGTGAAGAAATGTTTTCCCATGTTACCACACAGAAGGTGTTCTTGTCAGTTCTTCCCTCTTTGACATTTGGTTCTGTCTCATCCAAGATATGACAGAGCCAACTATTGCTGAGCAGGAGAGGTTTTTAGGTCTGCACTCTGCTACCTACTGTATGTCTTTATGTGCATTTTCTAGAGAAACTGTACTATTAAGAGAGAAGGAACAGTCACTGCCAAACAATCTTCTAGTTACAGACAAAAATACGTGGAACTTCATGGCAGGGATATCAATATCTATTTTATTTGTGTGACCAATCAATGAATGCCTACAATGGAAGAAGGCTCAGAGAAGATAGGTGTTGTGGGTTAAGCTTGGCTGGCTGCCAGATGCCCACCAAGCAGCTCTCTCCCCCTCCTCAACAGGACAGGAAGAGAAAATATGATGGAAAAGCTTGTGGGTCAAGATAGACAGGGAGGTCACAGGGAGCAGTTACCATCATGGGCAAAGAAGACTCAAGTTGTTGCCAACAAAAATAAAGATGGTGAAAAACAAAGACAAAACTAAAAACACCTTCCCTCCACCCCTCCTTCTTTCCAGGTTCAATTTCATTCCTTCATTCCTGGCTCTTCTACCTCCTTGCCCTGAGTAGCATAGGGGATGGGGAATGGGGATTACGGTCAGTTCATAATACTTTGCTTCCACTACTCCATCTTCCTTACACTTTTCCCCTGCTCCAGCGTGGGGTCCCACATGAGGGATACAGTCCTTCATGAACTGCTCTAATGTGGGTCCTTCACATGTACTGCAGTTCTTCAAGAACTGCTCCAGCAGGGTCTTCTCCTTGGAGTATGGTCCATCAGGATCATACTGCTACAGCATGGGTCCCCCATGGGCTGCAGCTCCTGCCAGGAGCCTGCTCCTGCATGGTCTCTCCACAGTTTGCACCTTCCTTCAGGGCACCTCCACCTGATGCTGCTTGGGGTCCTCCATGGGCTGCAGGAAGACCTGTGTCACCATGGTCTTCTCCATGGACTACAGGGGGAATCTGCTTTTGCACTTGGAGCACCTCCCCCAGCTCCTTCTTCACTGACTTTGGTGTCTGCAGGGTTGTTTGTCTTACGTTTTTTCTCACTCCTCATTCCCTCAACTGCTATGCAGCATTTTTCACCCTTTCTTAAATACGTTGTCACCATATTTACTGATTTCATATCTTGTAGTTTATTTCTTATAGCTATCAGTGGTAGATTTTATTAAATATTCCTTCTAATGATTTGAAATACATGTGTTTGTCTGAAAATGTTTTAGGTTACTGTGGTAGGTTGACCTTGGCTGGTTGCCAGGTGCCACCCAGCTGCTCTATGACTCCCCTCCTTGGCAAGACAGGCGGGAGAAAACGAGATGGAAAAAAACCCCTTGACGGTCAAGATAAAGGCAGTTTAATAAAAAAGCAAAAGCAAAGGCCACACACAGAAGCAAAAGGAAAACAAAGATTTTAATTTCTACTTCCCATCAGCAGGTGATGTCCAACCACTTCCTGGGAAGCAGGGCTTCGGTTCAGTACATGTAGCAGTTGCTCCGGAAGACAAACATAAATAATTAATACCCTTCCTTCCTCCCCATTTCTCAGCTTTTTTTGTTAAGCCAACATCATATGGTATGGAATATCCCTTTGGTTGGTTTGGGTCAGCTGTCCTGGCTATGTCCCATCCCAAGATCTTGCCCACCCCCAGGCTGCTGGTGGGGGGGGGAAATGTTGGAGAGACAGCCTTGATGCTGTGGGAGCACTGCTCAGCAGTAACCAAAACATTGGTGTGTTATCAACACCTTTCTAGCTGTCAATACAAAACACAGCACTATGAGGGCTGCTATGGGGAAATTTAACTTCATCTCAGTCAGACCCAATACAGTTACTATTAATAATCAACATTTTGCTTTCCACTGTGTTTTCTGTAAATCAGTCTTGCAGGCTGGACTAGCAATCCCTTACTTGAAAAAGCAAGATGGCATTGCTTGAAACCTTTATTTTGAAAGAACATCTTCATCATTTAGTGTTTAACTTTGTTAAGCTGTGTCATATCAGATTAAAAGCAAGTACCAAAAAATGAATAGTGAAATCTCCACTCTGCCAAACAGCCAATATACAATGTCATTCACTATCAAACAACCTGTGAGTCTTGGACACATCTCTCCTAATCACAGAACAATTTGGTCTGGAGTCTTATGAGAATGAACCTCTCCTTCACCCAGGTACAATAGCAAATCCGTAGATAGTTTATGGGCTGTAAACAGCTGATGGATTAACTCCCTTGCACTTCAGAAATCGTACAGAAAGGCTCCCCTGCTTCTCATGGAGCTTTCAGAGATACCCTCTTTTCTTTTTAGTAATTCAAGGGAAAGTCTCTCTCATTGTACCACTGTGATAAGATACAGTGTGTGGTGGGGAAGTCTAATTAGATTTGACATTTTAATTGAAGAATGATAAATGCCCTTCACCACATTTTGTAGAAAGTGTTCACAGGTGACTGCTTACATAATAGATTTCATCCACGGCAGCCTCAAGGTATGCTTTGAAACTCTTTTTGTCTACAACTAAGAGAATGAAAAATATCTTCTTCATTTCAGCACATCACACACTGTTGTGAAAGGTATATATTCTTTGACATTATCTTCATTATTGATCAGACAGTTGTTTGTAATGCAAAAACTATTTATTGGTATGTCTGTAAAGGTTTATAAACTTCATATTTGGAAACTCTTATATGCTTCTTGGGTTTATTTAATAGGAATATGATAGAAGAAATAATAAAAAAAAAAAAAAAAGAAAAAGTACTTCATTTTCAACTGAAGGTAAATGTCCACTGCATATTCCTATTACACCTGTGTTATAAATACCTTTGTGTCTGTTTTGACAAAAAAAAAAGGGGCAGAGCACTTCTCTTCCTGATCAAAATGCCTTTGAGTATTAAGATCTACGTTCCCTAAACCTCTAGGTACTCTCTGCACATAGTGATAAAATTTCCACAGGCCAGCAGATCAATTCCTGAGTGGCTTTTATATATATTCTCCTACATGTCACAATTAGCATTTTCTAACTACACTTCTAATTAGCATATTCTGAGTTGGCTGGAACCAGTAGATATCTTAGAGTTGCCTCAATCTTCCATGTTTTTAAGTGTGTCTCTTAAGCTGAACATGAAAGTTCAAAAATTAGTGAGCATCAGCAATGGGTTAGTGGGTTAAATGAATTAATTACTAGAATGTCTGTGCTATAAACCTAAGGAAGGGCTAAGTATATCTATATAGATCTCATCATGGACCGTTAGGGATATCTGTAAGTTTCTGATTTAATTCAGCTTGTGTTAGGTTCTCAACTTGAAAGTCCCTTTATGAAATTCATCACAATAGAAAGAAATAGATTCTATTTGCTAAACATTAGAAGTACAACTGCATTGTAAAAGAAACCTATATTCAACAAAATATTTTCCAGTTCTGTTAAATGGTTAAAGAGCCCAATAACTGACCAAAAAATTATTTTATTGGGACTGACAATGGCAATTGTCCTGTTTATCAGGAAAGTGAGGTGTGAGACACACATTTGGAGGATAAGGGCTTTGTATGAGCAATCATATGCATACCAATAGCTTTCTGAAATGTAGAATATTTGGGCACACCACAAAAAGACAGATAAAATGTTTGAGGTAAATCATTTTGCTACAACTAACATCCCACTTAAGTTATAGATAAATTTTGGCAATGATAAAACTAGCTGACAAAGCCAGAAACAAACAAAATGCTCCTCAAGTGAAATTATCATATCTTTAACAGCTATATCAAATGTGACTTAAAATTATAGCAAAAGGTTTAGTCATCACTTTTTGTATATCTTTTCTTCTTTCATCCTTACTAATGGAAATGCGGTAACAGAAACCATTAAAAAACTAGCTAGAAACTTCTAGAGTCCATATTTCTTCCTTAACAGCTCAGAATAGAAATGTAGTAAAAATTAAGTCCTTAGATTTAGATTCACAAAAGTACTGAGGAATCAAAAAAATACAACATGACCTATGAACATCAAAGCCCAGGAGTACAAGGGATGAAAACCTATTCTTTAGTCAGTTGAAAGTCTGGTGGTGACTGGCCTTCATCAGTAAAGCTTCTTCCGAGTCACATTGTGTGTGGTCTTAGGCTTTAAGCCCTGCCAAAGATTGCTGCTTGCATTCCTATAATCATTATGTGGAAATCCCAACACACCTGTCTGTTTGTGTTTCTTTGCAAAACCCAAGCAAAACTGTGTTTAAACTACATCAAAGCCACACTCAATAGCAGCATATCTGCCATAACTATTCTCTGAAGAAAAAACATTGCGATAGAAAGCATTGCTTTGTCATCACGCAACAGCCTACTCCTGTGATATTCCTAAGAAGGGAGAGACCTCAGTTCTATGCTTCCTTCATCTGGGAGGAATCAGAATTTTTCAACTTACTTTGTCTTGTAAAGGAATACTTGTAAAGGAATACTCTCAAGAAATATAGAAGTCTGTAGAGTTCCCATGTATCAGAGAATAATAAACATGAAAAGCCTGCATAAAGCACAGGGTGATAAACATCCTTCTCACTTTGATTTATTTCAATTAGTTCCACAAATAGGGTGGAACCTAATCAATCTAATATAAACACTTAATTCAGGCACTGCCATGTCTAACTATCCGTGACTAACTAGCTTTTGGGGGAGGATTCAGGTAAGTTAAGGATTTGGATATTTCAGGTGGTTTCCTATCAAACCATAAGCTACAATGAAACTTTAGGCAAGAATACATCATTTACCAGAATAGGCTCTTCTAATCATAGAAGGGTAACAGAAGAGGTACCTTAATGAAATGAGAACGCAGCTAACAGAGGCAGCCATTTGTGCAGCAGTTTCTGAACTTGGTTTCTCTGAGATCTTCCTGAACTTCTAGGAACTTTGTCAGGAATCCAGAAACCCTCTAAAGAACTTGATCTCTAATTAGGGAGAGTCAAGCACTCTTTTAGCTGGTGCTAGGTAGGGAGAAGCCTGTATAAAAGCCAGGCCTAGAGCACAGCTGTCAAGGTGCAGCCAGCAAATGCAGCAGTTAACACAGAAGGGTGCAAAGAAGGGGGTTTTAGGTCAGAGAAACATATAAGCATTCTCAGGTGTGGTGGTGGTGGTACACCACAGGGCATGTTCCCCAGCAGATGTTGGAGCAGCTGTCCCTAACAGGGCAGAGGTTTCAATCCAGACCGAGAGAGCTTCAAATAGTGGGTGCAGCCCTGCAAGTCCTAAGCTGCAGGCAGTGCCTGGAGCCTCTTCCTGGGGCTGGAGAGGTAGGCCTCTTTCCTGCTGGAGGTGTGCTATTGTTGAAGAGTTGTGTCACCAAGTGGAGGAGTTATAGGAGGAAGCCACCAAGTGGAGGAGTTATAGGAGGAAGCCACCAAGTGGAGGAGTTATAGGAGGAAGTGAGCAGGCTGTGCAGCATGGAAAAGGATGAATGAGAGTTAGACAGGATTTCTCAAAGACCCTACAGCTCCAGAACCCCAGCTGCAGTGAAGACACAGACAGAGTCTGTCCCTAACAGAATGGTGAGTGGAAACTTGGGGAAAGACAAAAGCTGGAAGCTGGTGACTTCTGGCACCAAGAGGAGGGCTCCTGCTCTGAAAGCTTGCAACTATGAAACAGGTTCATTGCCCTCAAAGCTGAGGGGGAGGAGCTGGAGAAGCAGGTGCTTTCAAGCGAAGCATCTGGGCTGACTTACTCTGAGCCACACAGCAGCATGAGGTAGAAATGGCAAGCGATAGCAGTGGTAAATCCCTGTTGGGGAGGATGAAGGCACCCATCTGCCACCCTGACTTGTCATCTGGAGAAGTTTGCTGCTTGCTGGGGCCCCAAATCTGGGGTGTTGTAGAGAGACTACCAAAGCTTGACTGATTATTAACCCCTGCTGTTCTTGCATATGGGCACCAATGGTACTGCTAGGGGCAACCCAGAGAGTATCAAAAGTGACTACAGAGGTCTGGGGGTGATAGTCAGTAATATGGGGGTTCAGGTGGTGGTATCCTTAGTCCTGCTGGTGAGAGGACAGGGTGTGAGGAGGATGGGGCTGGTACTGCATGTCAACTACTGGTTGCAGAGCTGGTGTCAGCAACAGGAGTTTGGTTTCTATGATCAGGGGACTCCATCTGAAGATCAACATCTGTTTAGGAGAGATGGGATCCACCTCGTTAAGTGGGGCAAAGGTATCTTTGCCAATAGCACGGCTGGCCATCATCTAACAGAAGGGCTTTACACTAGGAATGGTGGGGGAGGGAGAGAATTTCCAGCAGCCCTGTCATAGAGTGATGGATAGGGCTGACAAGCGAAGGACCTGGGATGATGTGAACAAAAGGGAATAAAGCAGGGCTTAAGTTTGGTCACCTCAAGCATTTGCATGCAAGCAAGAAAGTGCTTAGAAGGCATCATTATGGGGAAACATCCCATAGATCCTTTCTGAAAAATTAACATGCTGGGATGCCTCTGTGAAGTGCCTGTGCACTCCCACATGTATGTGGGAAATAAACACAAGGAATTAGAGATCTGTGTGCAATTGCAGGGCTATGATCTTGTTGGGATCATGGAGATGTGATGGGATGGGTCAAACGACTAGAGTGCTGCAATGGACGGATACAGGCTCTTTAGGAAGGAAAGGCCTAGAAGATTGGGAGTGGAATTACCCTATGGGAAACAGCAGCTGGAATGTATGGAGCTGTACCTGGGGATGGATGATGAGACAACTGAGACCCTATGGGTAAGGGCTAAAGAACAGATCAGTATGGGTGACATTGTGATGGGTGTCTGCTACAGGCTGCCTGACCAGGAAGAACAAGTGGATAAAACTTTCTATAGACTAGTAGTAGCCTCACAATTGCAGTCCCTGGTTTTCATGGGAGGTTTCAACCACCCTGATATCTGCTGCTGTCATCGTGAGATGATGGAGTTCAGGATCCTGACAGGAGGGAGCAGGGAAAAAACAAGATCACAGCCCTGGACTTTAGGAGAACAGATTTTGGCCTCCAAGGATCTGCTTGGAAGAGTCTCATGGGGTAAGGTCCTGGGGGGAAGAAAGGCCCAAGGAAGCTGGTTGATATTCAAGGATCACCTCCAAGCTTAAGAGCAGTCCATCCCAATGAGCAGGGAATCAGCAAAAATGCCAAGAGGACTGCATGGATGAACAAGGAGCTCCTAGCAAAATTCAAATGTAAAAATGCAATATACAGAAGGTGGAAGCAGGGGCAGGTAACTTGGAAGGAATATAGAGACACTGGGCATACAGAGGTCTGGTTAGGGAAGCCAATCCTCATTTGGAGTTGAATCTGGTAAGGGATGTCAAAGGCAACAAGAAGTGTTTCTATAAGTACATAAGTTGCAAAAGGAAGGCTAGGGGAAAATGTGGGCCTGTTGCTGAATGGGGCAGGGGCCCTGGTGACACAGGACATGACAAAGGCTAGGGTACTGAATGACTTCTTCACTTCAGTCTTTACTAGTGAGACCTGCCTTCAGGAATGATAGAATCATAGAATGAGTTGGGTTGGGAGAGACCTTTAAAGATCATCTAACTCAAAATTCAAGGGGGAACTTTCACTTGCTCAAAACCCCATCCAACCTGACCTTGAACAATTCCAATGATGGCACATCCACAACTTCTCTGGGCAACCAGTTCTGGTGTCTCACCATCCTCATAGTAAAAAATTTCTTCCTTATATCAAATCTAAATATACCCTTTTTTAGTTTAAAACTATTGCCCCTTTTCCTGTCACTACAGCCTTTGGTAAAAAGTCTCTTTCCATCTTCATTATAAGAAAATAAGCCCCCTTTATATATTGCAAGACCACAATAAGGTCTCCCTGGAGCCTTCTCTAGGCTGAACAACACCAGCTCTTTCAGCCTTTCTTCATAGGAGAGGTTTTCCAGCCCACTGACCATTTTTGTGGCTCTCTGGATCTGCTCTAACAGGTCCATGTCTCTCTTGTGCTGTGGGCCCCAGAGCTGGACACAATACTCCAGGTGGGTTCTCACAAGAGTGGACTAGAGAAGGAGAATCACCTCCCTTGACCTGCTGGCCACACTTCTTTTTATGCAGCCCAGGATACGTTTGGGTTTCTGGGATGCAAGTGCACATTGCCAGTTCAGCCGGTTCACGTCCAATGTTTTGTCCAACAGTATACCCAAGTCCTTCCCTACAGGGCTGCTCTCCATCCATTCTTTCCCCAGTCTGTATTGATATTGGGGATTACCCCGACCCAGGTGCAGGACCTTGAACTTGGCCTTCTCGAACTTCATGATGTTTGCACAGACCTGTTCCTCAAGCCTGTCAAGGTCCTTCTGGATGGCATCCCTTCCCTTAAGAGAATCAACTGCACCACTCAGCTTGGTGTCATTGGATAACTTTCTGAGGGTGCACTCAATCCCACTATATGTCAAAACTACTTTTTTTGTTTTTGTAATCCAAGGACCTGGAGATGAGGGGAAATTCTGGAGGAAGGAAGACGTACCCTTTGTGGAAGAAGATCAGATCAGGGAGTACTTGAGCAAACTGGCCATACATAAATCCATGGGCCCTGATGGGATGCACCCACAAGTACTTGGGGAGCTGGCTGGCTCTACGTGACCCTGCTTGAACAGGAAGATTGGACCAGGTGACCTTCGAAGTTCCCTTCCAATTTCAGCCGTTCCATGATTCTGAGATTAAGAGCCAAGTAGATAAGAGCTGGAACGAGATAGAATGGCTCTTGGAAAACTTTGAGATGCCTGCCTTCCATTCACAGCTGCCATTTCCATTCCACAGAATTTAAAGGGATGGAAAATCATCCCAGATACACTTAGAGGAGCCGAGATTCAAATAAAAACTGAAACCAGAAAGGAAAATTCTCCAAGATCAGAATAGCCAAAGAACAGAAAAACTTGAGAAGAGAAATATATCCTTTTAACATTGTGGTATGAATTCTAAGACAAAGTTGTAATTTTTAGACAATGTAAAAAAATTTTTTTACATTTTTCCCACTGCTGTCTACAGTAAGTATTGTCACAGCAGACACATGGAGTTCAACACCTAGCGATGAAGATAAATTTGCTACAGCGATAATTTATTTTTCCTTTAAATAATTTTCAAGGAAGATGTAGAGAGATTAATTTGACTTCGGGCTAGGAGGCTAGCTCCTTTCATTACAGCTTTGCAATTTATTCACTTCATAGTTTTGCAAGGGTGATATACATTATTTTCAAAGACAGTATGGTCTGAGATTTTATTTTGCATGTCTCCAAACCTCTCGGGTTTTTCATCTTACAGTACATTATCTGCAGAACAATAGCAGGAGTAGTAATAATAATAATAGCAATAATAACAGTGACAGTAATAATGTGTGAGAGAATCCATCTGAAACAAGCCAATGTAAGGAATGGAGTGAGGTATTCTTTATACTTTGTTCATTGTAAAGAAAACAAGTAACCATAAAAAATGTTATGTTTTCCAAGTCTCTCACAAACACCTCTTATCAGCTTTGTTCATTTTCACGTTATCCTATGATTCCTATTATTATCTAATCCCAGACCTATTTCCTTAAAAGAACTTTAAAAACATCTGTTTTCTTCAGTGAGTGCTAAGCATCGTGTTTATAATGAACCTTAGGCTTCTGAGTCGGACTGAAGCCCCATGGTAATATAAGTTCTACAAAACCAAAGTAGAAGTTTTCACCTGGCATCTCCCTTATAAGACAGTGTATAATTTTAAACCACTCTGCTTTTCTGTCTCTGTCTTTTCTTTTTATTCCTGCTTTCTAGATGATCAGTGGTATACACTAGTGAAAGACTGAGATGTTAATGTATGTTGGCTTGGTAGAATATTAT
>VYZW01026121.1:381-18645 GCA_013401315.1 Balaeniceps rex
AAAACGTCCCACACAACCAAAAACCCACACCCCCCACAAAAAAACCAAAAACAAACAAAAACACTAAAAACCAAAAACCACCCCACTAAGAAGAACCAAGCCCAACATTCTGTCAATACCAGGTTTCTAAACTAGACTTATATTTAATATCTTAGAATTGTTACTTTCCTTTGAAATGATCGAGTTTCATTTAAAAATTTCTCCAATGTTTTCAGCAAAAATGCATCTGATAACATCAGCCTGTGTGTGGTAGCATGCATGTATTCCAGTGAACAGCTATTCTACTTTCAAATGTCTGCTGCTATTTCATATGCCCATTATTCCTTAAAGTGAAAGGGAATTTTGATACTACTACAAAATTTGATCTCTAGCCTGCTAAAATGGTATTATATTCTCCCTTTCAAGTCACCAGATTTTTTCTAATCTTCCAATTGTAACATATTGAAACAGGAAGTGGCTTCTTGAGGAATGCACAAAAAGGGGAAAACTAGTATCCGATTCGCTGATTTTTAGATGTCTTATCGTTTTGTTCATCTTTCCTCCAAGAAATGGAAGGTACATATTTATTTAGGTATGAGGCCAAGACTAAGGTACATCTTCATGTAAGCTGTGTACCACAAGTGACAAAAACTAACTCTGATTTGCATGAAATGAGAAAGAAGGGTAAAACAATTGGAGATGACAGGAGTTAGATGTAGAACCAGTATTGTGGCAAAATACTCTGCAAATGATTGGATTAAAACAAACAAAAACCCCCGAACCACAACACCTTGATAGTTGAAAGAATAATAAAAAAAAATTTGATGATGTCAAAATACTTATGTGTTCAGAATACAATATTTCAGCCCATCATTAAATTGAAAAAAAATTTCATCTAACAAAAATCAAGCCTACAATACATATAATGCAATATTTTAGAATAAAAAAGTTTCCATTTTGGAGGATGTCCAAAAAAGTGTAATTCTTGTTGGTTTTCACCTAGTTATTAACCATACACAAAACTACATTCTTCATATTTTTGCTTGTTTTCATAATTTTTCCAACATCAGTTTGACACCCAAGTACAACTTCACAGAGGTCAGTGGAGTTATTTGTCTGTGTGACTAAACTATAGCCTTCAGTCTCTAAATTTGTACACTAAATTGTCAGTTCTCAGATCTTTCATTGTGAAACGTGGAAAATTCCTGAATTTTCTTAGGTACTAAGTAAATGAACAACAGTAAAACAAAAGCAAGCATAATGCATCACGCAAAGTACTTTATTAATTTATTTTCCGAATGTCATTTATAGTGTTAGTTATTTATGATAATATTTCATAATGTAATAGTAAATGTCCTTTGGCACATTTCTAAAAGCAATGAAGACTTAAGTAATAAAAAAATCCTCACTGCAGCATTCTGCTATTACATTTTCGCTAAAAGTGGCAGGGAAACCATAATTTTTTCTGTGCGCAAATTAGCAAAAGGTGTATTAGTGAGGTTCCTTGCATATTTTAAGAGCACTCTGGCTTCCTACACTGCTTTAAGATTCAACGGTTTCTGAATATCCTTGAATCATTATCACCACAACACCTCCTGAGAAGCAGGGAAGAGATTTAAAAAAAAAAAAAAAAAAAAAATTTCATTATTTCACCCATTGCTGAAGCTCTCTCCACCTGAATTCAGGGAGAAGGGAGTATTTGTATCAACACTAAAAGCCAATATGTGAAGCTTATTGTACCCAGCCAAAAGAGTGATTTAGGAAAGAGGAATGCATTTCCTAAAGTTAGAGTGGTTAACATCCCAAATTTTACTAAGAAGTACAATTCATGACCATAAACAGGTTGAATGCTGTAGCTTTCAAACTCCTGTTCATGAAGCTTAATGGCAATATCTAAGCACAGGCTGATATCCAAAGAGCCAGTCCTGCCTGCTTAGCTCCTGATCCCCAGCCACACATCCCCAGACTCTTCCCATTCACCTGAGCAGGGATCAGCTCTGCTGAAAACCAGTCATGGCTCTCCTACAAGTTTAGCTTTCACCCTGATCTGACTCGCCACAGAGCTGCAAAAGCAGTAAGTGCTGGCACAAGAGATGTGGCAGAAATATATAGCCAGAGGCAAGAAAAGGGCAGGTGAACCTCTTTGGGGAGGACCACAAATGATCACTGAACCACAGTTTTGCTTTTATTTGCCTGTTATCCTCAAACAGATCAAAAACCCTGCAGCATTCAATCTCTCCATACGCCCAACATCCTGAACTTTTTTCTTTGTTCAGGGTTTCTTCAAGTTTGCAACATACTGTGACGTTAACACCACTGTTCCAGAAGAACATGTGTCTTGATCTCTCCTACACTCCCCAGCTGTTGTGCACCTACCTGGCCACTTCTGGGCCCTTCTGGGAGATGGTAACAATTCTCCAACACCATGGGAAGCAGAAGAACTGCCTCCCTTGTAGCCATGAATTATAGTTCATACAAGGATCTGACTTTGCTTGTAAATACAGGAAATATGACCCAACAATATTACGTGATGAAGTTGCATGCTGGTGGAAACGCTGCAAAGTTACCAAATTGAAACAGCTTCCTTAAGTGTTCCAAATAATTTCCTTTGGGATTTGAAAGATACTGGTAGTATTTTTTTTTTAAATAGAAAAAAATAACCCACCCTACTTGACACAAGTAGGAGGACAACAGATCCAAGACCTGCCAAGATAAGTTGAACACATACTGTGCAGGATTTGTTCCATACTTCATTCTTTGCACAGCTGTAATGTCTCTAGCTAGCTTATGCTGAGCGGGCTGGCATCTTTCAGATGTTCTTGATAGCCTGAAACTGCCCCAGCAGCATTTGCAGACCAAAGCCCTGAAAACAGGCTGGTATTTTTATTGCTAGGGAAGAAGGAAGGTTACAGTTACAGCACTAGTCAGAAATCAACAATATCAAAGATACCTTTGTCTACTACACCAGAGCCTTCCTGTGCAACTCTGCTCATTCACTTTCCTTGCTGTCTGTAAAATGAACAGTAGGATCGTGCAAACCTGAGAATATCCTTCACATGAAACACCAACAGCAAAAGTTGTTACCATAGCACAATGGACATTTTGCTCATTTATTTTTCTTCTAATGGTAACAACAGTTTTCCAGGGCCCCTTCCTCTTGAGATTATCAGAGAAGACAGTATTATTCTTCCTCAGAGTTGTGTGGTAAAGATAAAATATATCAAAATGGTCAGAATTCTGGATGCCACTATTAACATGGGACCCATCAATAACCTTGACCTTGGAAAAGCAAGACAGAACAAAGAGTGTGTTTTCAGTTACTAATGGGTTAATTAAATTCAGAAACAATGCTGTTGAATTCCTTAGACTTCTTTGTAAATCAGCTTTAATACTGTTTTGCATAGAGCCCAATTAGCAAACTGAAAATAATTGGTAATGGGTTAAACCTGCACTTTCATACCACAATAAAAATGGATCTACTGCAGACACCCCCATTGCATTACCTTAAATCTATAGCACAGTCATACTCATGTAAATGACTTAGCAAGAAACACAACCACAACATTAGGTAGCCATGATCTCAAATGGCCCAGTCATGACTGCACAAAGTCCCTGATGTCTATGAGAAATCACAAAGTTTATAGACTGAAAAGACTTCTTTAAATCAGCAGAGATCCACATAATGATGATCTTGCACCTCCAGCCCACTGTGTATCTCCCGCCTCGCCCTTTGCCCTCAAGCACTCCTAACGCACAAACTGTACTTGTCTCAGTCTCTTTATTACTCAGGAAGTTTCAGCCTGCCAGGCACAACTCTATCCATTGTGGTGTTGCTTCACAGGACAGATACATTTAGTGCATAATTATTCAAAGGTGCTGAATTTCAATAAACCATATTTTTCAAATGGGTTCACTTTGTTAGATGGAAACCCTTTTAGTTTGACTGGCAAGTTGACAAGTTGGCATCCCCTCATTTTAATGAGCTACATAGCTTTTGAACAGAGTTTAATTAAAATTGTCTATACTACATACACTGCCCTGCAGTTTATAGTATAGTTTTCAGGTCAGGTGTATCTATTAGCACTACCTTTTGACAGTCACCGTTCTTGCAACCAGGTGTTCTAAATATTACTTGACAAAGGCTGAAGGCCACTAGATAGCAGCAGATCAAGCAGTGTGTTCATTAGTATGTATGGTGTCCTCTCCCCCACCCATTTGTTGCATACACAAGCAGCTGTGCTGTTAACATTCGCTGTGCAGCCTGTACAAAGGAATACTTGTAAATGGAACATAACACAGGAAAAAATATAGGCTTTCCATAAACTAAATATACACCAGAAACACATATATCAGATAACAACCAAAGGCTGCTAGCAGGCAAAGCAATCTCAATAGAAGGAATACAAGCTACAGAAAATGTCCTAGAGCAGATCACCAGTCAGATGCTATACTCACATGGGTGCTCCTGCAGAGAGCCCAGGGAGGGCTGGGAGTTGCTGCTCAGCAGATGTCTGTCTGAGGGAGAAAAAAAGCTCATCTCTACATAGGAAGGAAAGGAAACCCACCCTTATCTCCCCCATTGCCCCAGGAAGGGCTGGCTCTATCACACCTCTAATGGGAATGAGGAACACCTGGGCAGCCCTCTGATCCTTAGCACAACAGCCTGAGTTACCCCTACCCCTGCCCCTGCCCCTGCCTGGGGGGAACATGCATCGGGAGCCCCCTCTCAGAGGAGATTTGCTCTAAGGAGAGCAACCCGTGTTGGCCAAATTGGCACAAGCACATGTGCTCATTTCAACTTAGAAATTAGTCAGGTTTTGCAGGGAACACACCCCTCTGAAGGTCACCCCAGTGACCTTCTGTGATTTCTAAAACCAGAGAAACGAAGATAGAAGTTTCTCTACCATGGTTTTCAGTCCTTTTGCTACTTTCCATATGGTGCCATAGAGGGTAGCAAGTGGACTTGCACTTTCATATTTTACTGGCCATCAAAGCTAGTGATGTGCTTGCAGAAACCTTGTGAAATGAAGATGACCACAAAGACTCTAGTAACGGGCATTTCTTAACACATATGAACACAAGAAAAAGTATACATAGGAGGGAGAATATAGAGTTGGGCAGAAATTTACTACAACTTTGGTACCAAAGACAGAACAAGAGGAAAAGGGGAATCTCACTGGCTTCTGTAAGAGGTTGTGAAAAGATTAGGTCAAAGAAACAAAGCCAGTATGGTGATATTACATAGTTCCTATCACCCTGTCTGGGACAACTGGCATCAGGCCTGTCCCTGCAATCACTCAATCAGCATTTTGTTCCTCTTTGTGACAATGCTGAGGAGACATGAAACAATCAGGCCTTAACTCCCCTTGGTGGATAGGCACCATAAAGCTTCAGTAATGTCAATACTGGTTTTGAAATAGCCAGCTATATGGCAGGCGAACCCAGAGGTGCACTTCTCCACTCCAGTGGAGGGAGGAAGCAAGCTGCCAGAAAAGATCAATGAGGAATGAATTGTTTCCTGTTAGGGATGTTTACAGCATGAAACATTTAAGGCACTCTGACCATAATGGAAGTGACTTAAATTAAGACTGACATACACTTTGGGAAGCAGCAACTCCTCACACCAGAACCTCACCCTGAGCCTCTGTGTTGAAGATCTCACTATCTGCAAAGTTTCCGATCAGAAACTGAGTTTTTTCCAGCTTCAGGGTATTCAGAGCTGGACTTTCGACTTGAAGCAGCTCTCTAGACTACATCTTGGAAAAAGATGGTACACCATTATGTGGAATGATTGGCATATAAAGATAAGGAAGACTTTCTAGCAGTTTCATCTTTCACAAAAAGAATCACGTGTGTGCTCATGCAGGTGCATTTGCTGTATGCAGGTGGGCGTAAGAATGCATGGGTGACTGTGGGTATACGCAAGCAGGCAGGTAAAAGATAAGAAAAAACTATTATTACTACAGAAAACAATTTACAGATGTTTGTCAATAACTTAGAGCATTATTAAAGAACGCCACATAATGCTACAAATGAAAACCCAGCAGCATTGTAGAAAGTGCTAGACATGGAGGAATGATGAGACCAATTAAACAAGTGCAGCAACTGATCTCTCTTCCATATCCTGTTGCATATCCAAGTTCTTTTACCCCCCTAGATAAATCATCTGATCAATGCAAATGTTCACTGTCATTGCAGGGATGACAGACTCATCAGTACATGCAATATAATTAGAGCTAAATTTCGGGTTGATAAACAGCAATCAGGCCACATAGTACAAATGCTTACTACTGAAACTATTTATTGGAAGAAGCAACTCGTAAGGTTGCAATATGTCATATTCACAGCTTCATGAAATCTACCCTCAATCTTCAGGAGACTGAAACAACATGTAAGTTGAAATTAAGCAGTAAGTTGAGGATACAGATACATCCCCTCATGAACTCAAATCCTGAATTCAAAATGACTGATCACAGAAAGAGATACACATGCTGGGTAAGGCTTTTTTGATGTTCTGACAGCAAAAGTCCATCTGAGTCAGTCAACCAAAAATATAGCTTAAAAAATGGAAGAGGTGTGACTTACTGACAAGTCTTCTCACCCACTCTTTTATAGACTTAGAACATGATAGATAGAAAATGGAAAAACATTTTGGTAAATTGTAATTAGGACTCTGCACACAAATTACTAATAGAACAGTGAGGAAGCTCCTGCAATGCAACAGCTCAGGTCTCAGCTAGGAAACACAGCAGTGGGGCAGCGGGGGGATGAGCCAGAAGAGGCCCCACAGAAGCATGGGGCAGAAGGAGACTTGCTGGATCCTGCTTCACCTCCAACACCAACTGTCCTGCTGCAGCATTGATCTGAACGGAGAAAAGATCTGTTAAGGGAGCCAGGAACACAAAGGTGAAGCCTGAAGGACTAGGTCTACTCAGATTCTCACACAATTACTTTTCCTTTCCCTCTTTTTTTTTTTTTTTTGACAACTTTTAAGATGGGGTTTTCAAAGCCACCTGTTCTGGGACTCCAAATCCTTTAGACAACTTTGAAAAATCTCCACTTTGCTATGTGCTTTGTTTACTTTAGCAGGCATTTCAATTGTCTCAGAAGGAGGGCTAATAACTCACCTTCTTTTAGCTCAGTTACAGTGACTGAAAGGCTAGGGTCCACTCTCAGGTGTTTCTGCTCAACTTGAACATTTGGAGAGCTGTAATATCAAAGAGGACATTGTTTCTAAACTATCCTGAAGGATGATGTTCTCATTCCAAATACCTGAATTAAAAGGATTTCTTGTCTGTGGATTGAAGTTTCTCAGTTAGTTCCCTTTTTCTTAAATCTTCAGGGAGGCAGAAAAAGTTCTTGTTTTCCAAATAACCTATTTGGGAAGGAATACAGTCCTGGTCCCCAAATTCTAGTTTTGCAAGCAAGTCTAGTTCACTGAGGGTGGAATCAGGTCACCATGATGGTGAAAACTGTTCAATAACAGCTCATGCAAGAGAACTGGAAAATTAAAATGATGTGCACAGAATCACTGCCCACATTGCACTAAAACAGAAAAAAGCAAATGTACAGAATATACTTTGTACTAGCAGGAATCAGGGCAGCTGACCCAGACATAACAAATTTAAAAACAGTAGTGAAAGGCATACAAGACCGAAGGAAGATAGGGAAATTTGACAAACCAACTCAGGAATACTGTAGTCTGCAAAAGTCATTTAAGATGGCTCATATGCTTCAGAAAGGAAACCATCCTATTTACAACCATTGGTGTTTTAGTATGAAGGCTGTGCATAGCTGTACCTGAGCTGGCTGGTGTTTGGAATCAGCTGGAAGCTGTCAAGAGTTCTCCTTAAATCTGTCTCCCTGTGTCCAAATAAGGCTGCCTACTGATCCCATCTGTCCTTGCAGCAGGTGAGTTTGGCCTTTTTACAGAGGACCACAGGACATCTTCTATGACTAACACCAGTGGTGCTATGGCATGACAATGACAGATGGAAAATGTGGAGTTACTTGGGTCATGAACAGTGAGCTTTTCATAGTTGTTAATGCACATGGCAGGCAAATGCATGGCAAGTCATGCTCCATGTTTTCCCCCTTGAATATCAGGTGGGTGCACCCCTAAGCAAACCTTGAATCCCTTTCTGCTGTTTGGTCAGCAGTTTTAACTTTGGGCCAGAACTCAAAGCAACTCTTAAAATGCAGAGGAAAATGTATTTTCAGGGAATTAGCAGTTTCATTTGGCTTTCTTTTTGTTGCCTAGTGGAAAAGCTTTAGATCTGTCCCAGCAACAGAGTTGAAGAGTTGAATAAATGGGAGAATTTAATTAATATACAATAAAAATAACATTGGTAAATATCTGAGGAAAGAGAAAAGTCCCAAGAGTAGCTAGTCATTGAACTAACCACAAAAATCAATATACTAACAGCAATTATGTGCTTTAGAAATTGCAGCCTACCTGCCAAAGCATGGTAGTCAAAAGAATTTGAATTATATTTATAGTCTTCTAATAGGTATTCTAGTCTGTGTTGCAAGATTTCATACCAGTAAATGTGGTTCTTCTTGCATTTATTTTTTCATATTTGTCCACTCAGAATGACAACCAAGAACCACCTCTCGGGCACTTTAGTACATAAAACATGCTGAAGGATAAGGCTTTAATAACTAAATATTTCCAGCAATTGTTTCAAATTACTTGGAAGATGTTAGAAAATGTTTGGAATTGTTGAACTATTTCTGTTTGACACCATCCATTGAAAAGAAAACTCTTTCTTCAAGTTTGATTTAATATTAGCGTGAACTCTTGCAGCCTATCTTATTGCTTCTTAGATGTGTTTTTGGTGTTTCACATCAGCCACGCAGGATAGGCCATGCTCTAGGGATTACATCTCCCATGATGAATGCTCAGTGTACAACCAAAGAACAGGCTGTGAGTGTGTTGTAGGCCAAGGCTGGTCCCTACAGAAGGAGGGAGGCAGCCAGTACCTCAACTACCTGTCCTGTGAAGCATTAAGCCAGCTCAGGAAATTAACAGCAAATAAACTCAAAGGGAAGATGTTCCTATTGAGTTCAACACAATGAAAAACTTTGTTTCAGATTAACCAGACTCAAAATTAAATACTTTGTTTGCTTTTTCTTACAAGAAAAAGAAAACACTGGTAGAATTTTTCTGAAGAAAAGTATAAATTTTTCAAAAGATAAGTTTTTTGTTAAAATTATGTTTGCAGAAAATGTTGTAATAAATAATAATTCGAACGAAAGAAATCCTCTTTCATTGGCAAACTGCTTGAAACTGTCGCAAAACCTAATTCTCTCAGGAGATATCCTGTTCCTTAACTACAAAAACGAATCATTTGTGTGATTTTCAAACTATTTTAGCTTCCAAGTTCAAACCAGAATAACAAAGATAGTTTCCAAATTGGAAGCTGTAAGGGCAAGCATAATCTAAATTTTAGTTAAACAATATCTCAGTTTTTACTCTTTACTAAATTAGGTCAAACATATTTTATATGCTGTCAGAAAATTTCAGATGTATGTCTTATCACATAACATCCCAGCAAGCTCACTATGTGTTCTTGAACCATGACTTTTAACAGCAGACCCAAATTTAAAATAGAGGGATGTACAAGATGCCCATTGCTATATTAATACGTGAGTATCAAAACAACTGTCTGTGATGAAATATTGCTGCTGAGACATCATAATATAAAACAAAACACAAAGATGTCATGTATAGAAACAGAACTTAGCAACAAAAACTAAGTGGAAAAAATACTCAAGAGATTTTGCAGAGGGCATGTTACCAAAAGCCTTTTTAACTGTTGTGGTAATAGTTGTAATAAATAGCAAAGCTCTCCTTAAAGCCACAGGACAGGCATACCAGCAGCCCTTTCCTTTGCCATTCCTTATGTATCCCATCGTGAAAACTTCCACCTAATCTTTGGCTTCACGCCTCTCACCCCAAAACAAAAACTGAACAAAAGAATATATTTTCCTTTATATTTGTGTTACATCTGCCTTTTAGTCATGCACCGACAATTTCCAGTACCACAGAGTAAAAGCGTGCTATTCCTTCAGAAACAGATTCCACTGAAAGATGGTCCTCAGAGCCATGAGAACATTTACGGGTGATTAAAGTATGCTTAGAGAATTGTTTTTCTTGGTTTAAGTTCAACTTGGATTCCAGCTCAGTTCCCATTCTGAAGGAAGGACATTACAGACCAACCACTTGAACTGAAGAAAACCCCAAATAAAGCTTGTTAGGAGTAGCTGTCTCTTTAGTTCAGACATTTTGACTTTAGCGTACTCACAAAAACAAGTTGTGCCAGACACTCAGTGTATAAACATTTCAAAATCAATCAAATCATAGTTTATAATAGGAGTTATAATAATATTTAGGTAACAGCATTATGACCAGATTAAAGGTTGACTGTGCATCTAATTTTATATTTAGCAGGTCCCTTAGCTATTCTCACTTTTAGTGCTGAGGTAATAGGATCTTTTTGCTAATTAAATGTTAATATGCAACAAAGGAGAAGCACTGGAAAACAAATCCATTTGGGGGCTTCGTATAAACAGCTCTCTCCGAATACAATTAAAGTGTGAGAAATCTAAAGCCAGTCTTAATGTGCTAATGAGAGAGGCGATAAGCCACAGACCAAACTCCAGACTCACTGTAACCTGAATGCTGGACAGGCAAACCTAATTAGCTTAATATCCAGATGCAGCCCATCAGGCCAGTAGAGTATTATTTTACAAACTGAGTGCTTCCCATTTAAAAGGAAAACCCTAGTGGTACAGCTCCTGCTGCAAGCTGCCCGGGGAAATCAGGATAAGCCTGGAAGCAGGAACAGGTTTTGAGAATGCAGCTCTATCACCAAGTCCCATCCCCTCGCCAGTCACAACTTTTTGTTTCTCTGACTCGATTTCTCTATATATGCTGTAGAACTAAAAATATTTTCTAACTTATTTCATAGAAATATTGTGTCAATGATGTAATGTGAGTGTTAAATGTTGTTAGTACAGGACTAAATAAACATTTGGTAAAATGTGGTATTGCTAATTGTTATTAATAGCACAGTAGCATCCAGAGGTCTCACCTGGATTCAGACCTTCACAAGGCAAGGCGCTTCACAACACACCACAGAATACAGTTTCTTTACAAAGAAATACAGTTCACAAAAATATGAAAACAAGTGGATACAGAAAGGAAGGGGAATCATAGCATCATTTAGGTTGGAAAAGACCTTTAAGATCATCATTCCAGCCGTTAACCTAACGCTACCAAGTCCCACTAAACCGTGTCCCTAAGCACCACATCTACACGTCTTTTAAATACTTCCAGGGATAGTGACTCAACCACTTCCCTGGACAGCCAGTTCCAACGCTTGACAACCCCTTCTGTGAAGAAATTTTTCCTAATATCCAATCTAAACCTCCTCTGGTGCAACCTGAGGCCATTTCGTCTCATCCTATCACTTGTTACTTGGGAGAAGAGACCAACACCCACCTCGCTGCAACCTCCTTTCAGGTAGTTGTAGAGAGCGATAAGGTCTCCCCTCAGCCTCCTTTTCTCCAGGCTAAACAACCCCAGGTCCCTCAGCTGCTCCGTCTCATAAGACTTGTTCTCCAGACCCTTCACCATCTTCATTGCCCTTCTTTGGACACACTCCAGCACCTCAATGTCTGTCTTGTAGTGAGGGGCCCAAAACTGAACACAGTATTCAAGGTGTGGCCTCACCAGTTGCTGAGTACAGGGGGACAATCACTTCCCTAGTCCTGCTGGCCACACTATTCCTGATACAAGCCAGGATGCTATTGGTCTTCTTGGCCACCTGGGCACATTGCCGGCTCATATTCAGCTGGCTGTCCAACACCCCCCACGTCCTTTTCTGCTGGGCAGCTTTCCAGCCACTCTTCCCCAAGCCTGTAGCATTGCATGGGGTTGTTGTGACCCAAGTGCAGGACCTGGCACTTGGCCTTGTTGAACCTCCTACCGTTGGTCTCGGCCCATCAATCCAGCCTGTCCAGATCCCTTTGCAGAGCCTTCCGACCCTCAAGCAGATCAATGGTCCTGCCCAACTTGGTGTCGTCTGCAAACTTACTGAGGGTGCACTTGATCCCCTTGTCCACATCGTTGATAAAGATATTAAACAAGGCTAGCTCCAGGACTGAGCCCTGGGGAACGCCACTTGTGACTGGCCGCCAGCTAGATTTAAATCCATTCACCACAACTCTTTGGGCTTGGCCATCCAGCCAATTTTATACCTAGTGAAGAGTACACCCATCCAAGCCATGAGCAGCCAGTTTCTCCAGGAGAATGTTGTGGGAAGATGTGATAAGTGAAGGCCCACCATGGCTGTAAGGAGACTTTATCATCACACTCATTTAGGTAAATACAAAAGGAATTGAGACATATTTTTAAGATGTGTACTTAAGTATTAAGAATAATACTTCACATCTACAAAGTACCCTTCATCTGAAACTGTTCAAATATTTAAAGATGATAAATCAAGCCATCACACCTTTGAGACACAAGGAATCATTATTGGTTTTAGAATAGTTAATGTATATAAAGATAATGGATTCAGATGAAGAAGCCATGGCTTTGTTGAACTCGGTACTTCTGTCACCAATTTCAATCAAAGCTAGGATTTCACTCAGTACTGTAAGGCTAGAGGAGAATTTTACGATAATAAGATCTGTCCTTGTGGATGAACTGAAGCACATTTTTCCCAAAGACATAAAGATGAGTTGCAAATCAGCATGACTTTGGGATGATCATATTACTGAAGACAACAAACAGCGCCTTGTTTTGTTTCTAAGCTACGGGCTTCTCACTGCCATTGGCTTGCTGACACTTGGGTTTTGATTCTCTTCTCTCTGTAGGAAATCTCTCACTGAAGTTTGGTTCCTGCTTGAGGGGCACCCACCTGTATCAAATCTGGCCCTCAACTTGCTCCATTTATTTGTCTGCACCCAAGTGGCTGAAGTGGAGAAATATTCCCAATTTGGCTATTGCTGTTTTTTACCATGGAATATTTCAGATGGGCATCTCTTCTAATAATCTTGGGGGGCTGCAGATCATACTACTCATTCTGACACAAGGGAGAGATATAAGGTGTAGTTCACTACTTCTGAAAGTGTGTGTGTGTGCATATATATCCATATAACATTTAAGTGTATCTTACAATGATATAGTTATAACTTGCTTATAGTAAGAAATTCTAAATGAGGGAATCCTTTTGACACTGTACTAAAACCAAATTTCACCAAGTAAATGACAGCTGACAAGATGTCTTTGTTGAATAATCAATGAAAAATCACCAAAGAAACTCAAAAAGTAACTCTGGAGTTGCCGTGTTCCATTTGAGAAAATATGAAATGGGGCAAATGTGGCATGGCGTAGGGACAAGAAGATTCCTTGGGGAAAAAAACAACACAAACCCATTCACATTGCCAATGTGCAATGAAATACTGTCTCGGAACCTGTGAGGTGACCTTAAAAATGCATGCAGTAAAATGTTTGGTTTAAGTTGTTTGGGATTCTGTTTGGAGATTAGTAATTTTCCCAGTATGGGGTCAGCTTTCAGCAACTTTTTCTGTGCAAACACATGTTGCTAGCAACATAAACACGCTAAGCTTCTGTAGTTAGAAGTTACACATTTCATTTTTATGATAGTGACGAATACTCCTACACTGTAAAAAAAAAAAATATATAACTCGCTCCAACTGCAATATGTATTATGGAATTTCATAAAATATATTACATTTCATAAATAAATCAAAATAGGAAGTTGAATGTGTCCTTTATTATTTGTAGCTTGCTTTCTTAAATAAATATTAAAGACTTACGCAGACTTTCAGATTTATGCTCTATGAGCTGTGAAAGCTCCAGTATTCTCCTGAAGAATGATAAAATGTCAGATCAGTCATGTAACAATTTTTAACTCCCAATCCATATTTCTAAGATCTTTCCCATTTTTTTAACCTTATTAAAAAAAGGATCCTTTACATGTTAAATTCTGATATTATCTGCAAATAATCGCCTTTATTTTAATAACTACATTAATTTATTGACCTTTTCCTTTTTTTAAATTACAGTTTTCAATTATTTGTGGGTTCATAGATCTGCTCCTGCATTCCTTAAGAGAAGTCAGAACCTGTGTAGCATTGAAACCATTATACCATCCCAGGAAACTAGAAGAAGATCATAGCTTCCTCTCGACATTTTAAAACATTTATCAGGATAAAAAGGATTTGAATTTGTTGTTCTGCTTAAACATCACAAGACCAAAAGAGTTAGTTTCCCTACTGAGACCCTGCATGTAGCATATCTAAAAGGCGAAGAGACTGGGATGGTATAATCTTAGTCTCTGTTAATTTTGCAAACTCAATGTTTTAGAGATGGCCTCAAATCCAGGTTCATTACAGGAATTGCTCTGCTAGGAAAGTGTAGTTTGGGATGCACTCTTTATGACTGTAGACTATTATCAGGTTTGGCAGGACTTGACAGGAGTGACAACATCTCTTCAAGTAAGGCCTGTGATTCAAATAGCAGAGCTATTACACAGGTGAGAAGTGAAATGCATTAGGCAAACTATGTGAGAAACTCTAAAAGGAACAGAAAAGACTTTTGCTGATCACATATGGTAGATGTAGTGCAGATATCTGGAACAGCAGAAACGGGGAAGGTTGAAATCAGAATGTGAGACACGGTCACAGAGCTGGGTGAAGCTCACAGGCCTGAAGTAATGAGATGTCGCAGGCCATGGACGAGGTGCCTGGGCAGCTCTATCTGACAGCAGCGCTGACTACGTAATAACCTTAGCCCTCGCAAAAACATATTTACCCTGAAAATGTCAAAGAGGAAAAACTGAAAATGTTGTTAAGTCTCACAGTCAAATGATGACTGTTGAACAGTGACACAAATTCTACTTATAGAACATATGGCAATAACTAATTCATGGGCAGATCAAAAATAAATCAAAACAAAAGATAAATTCAAAACAAAGCTATCAGGAAATACATTAAAATAAAACTATATAATATTCCCTCTCATTTCTCTTTTGTGAGTTTCTCCTCTCCACCTAGACAGTCACTGATAAATACACACAGCGAGGCAACTGTATACCCCAGTCAAGAAACTTAAGATGACTTCCAGAATACTTAGTCATTTCAGTACAAAAATGTCCAGAGCAATACTAAATCATACCTCCCCACTCAACCACCCACTTAGACAATAAGACATGCCGGGTCCCAAATAACAAATCTAATATTTTTCAGTATCCTAAATCATCAGATTACAGTATCTCCATGGTCTAACACAGTTTAAACAACAAGGGAGAAAAAAAAAAGGCGAAACAAAAAAGGCACAAGTACACAAGCAAAAGTTCCTGTTAGCTTCTAATAAGAGAACCCAAGTTCAAAGGCTATATAATCTCCCTGTCTGAGCTGTCATGAATAGGGCTCTAAAATCTCTGTGATAAGATTATGTTTTCTGACAAAAAGAAAAAAACCCTTTAGATACGCCCTGCAGATGAAAGTTGAGAAATTCTGCTCTAAGGATTGATAATATTTTAAAAAAGCTTTGCAATAAGAGCTGGGGCATTCAATGTACTTTACAAATGAATTCTCCCCCTTTTAAAGAAGCAACTGAAATAAAAGATTGGCAGGATGGAAAAAATGAGGAAGGAAAGAAGGAAATCTGCAAGTCATCATTGCACAAGTGACTCACAGATTATCCTTCCATCTTCTGACTCTTTTCCATAAAATGTGGCAGAAGAAACATTGCAAAGCAAAAAAGCAGAGGACTGAGCATGGAGCATGTCAGACAGCTGAAATTAAATGAGGGGTCAGCAGTATTTCCAGGCTGACATGCCAAAGTGCAATTTCCTTTTCTAAATCGGAGGTTAAGTGGGCCAGAAGAAACTCCACAGTAACTGGAAGATGCAAAGGAGGGAATGGAAAGGAGAATAGAGAAAAACTTATTTATGAATGACACATCCAAGCAAAAGAGTTCAGGGTGGCAAAGAGGACAGGAGATTTGTGTACAGAGAAACTTTTCTAGACCTTAATGAGTGCAGTTACTACAGAATCAAGAAGGAAGAGGACAGACTGAAGTGAGTTATACATGTTATCAGACAGGAGGCAGTGGCACCTGGGGCAACAGCTGCAATTTATTAACTCAGTAAGTTTTTAGGTGAAGCAAAAAAAGGTACAAGGTGGAAACCAGAGGGACAGATGAAGTCACAGAGAAGTTGTTTAATTAGAGACAGAAAAGAATCCACCTGGACTTTGAGCAGAAGAGGTCAGAGGAGGAGAAGGCAGCATTAAGGCAAGATGGACAGTTAATGTCTCTGAATTGTGACTGTATGGCTAAATGCACACCCAGGCAGCAGGTCTGGTCTTGTTGATTCCTTTCAAGCCACATTATAAATCAAGTAGTAATCCCTATTACTATCTATCTGAATTAGCATTCCCTCAGGGCATCTAAATTTATTCTGCATAGTGAAGTCATTTTGCTCATTTCTTGCTCTCCAACAAGTTAGTGGATGGAGAATTTTGTAACTGTGAGTATTTTGATAATGCATGAGCATTTAATTATATGCTGTCCTTACGCTAGAGATTAAACTTCTCACTAGCCTGCAGCACACTGGCCACGGACTCATCAGGACAGCAAGGAAAAAATGGGTCAAAAAGTCCAGGTAGAAAGAAGGTTCCACTTCATTGTATTACATGTACACAGTCTGGAAGGGCCACTTTCCACCTCATCAAAGCATTGCTATCCATAGAGACACAAAACCATAGCTTCCATAAGAATTTAGGTCTAGTCTCACTGAACTGTACTTAGCATTGAGTTTATCAGTAACAAAGGGGAAAAGAAGAGTTTGTGTGCCTTTTATGCCTTAAATCTATGTTTATATTCCTGGTGAGACAACGGAAGACAGGAAAGGTATACACAGATCTTTGGGAGGAGAATAAAAACATGCTTGGATCTCAAAGAATGAGACCTCGAGAGTCCATGTATGGGTTTCAGCAGAAAGAATCTACCTTGGCCCTGCAAGGAAAACAGCAAGGGATTTATAAGTGGATTCCAGCAGAGCAGAACTAGGCAGACAGAAACAGAAATCACATGCCTGTATCCTAGCAAGAGGAAGCTGATGTTGCATATCAAAAAAAGTGCTTTTTAGCAATGTCATTTACAGGTCGTTTGTGCATGCTGCCCCTTACCTATGTAGTAAATCGTCAGTGATTTGGGGTAATTAGGTGTGCCTCCACTCTCTGGCTGATGAGAACCCTATTAATTTTAGGTGACAGAACTGGATTAGAAGTGTTCCCTACATGATTTAGGAAGTTAGTATTTCTTCACATCTCTCTTACATAGGAAACGTGCTGCATTTTTGTAATAGGATTTTCAAACAGCTGATTCAAAAGGCCTCCCTTAGCAGACAACAGCACAAACCCACTGATTTTTCTGAAAGCAGCAAATTCTCCCCAATGGTGTGGATTCCCCACAAGTGAAGTTGTCAACCAGAAAAATGTCTATGTGCAGGGCTCTAACTCTTCTTCATCTCTTTCATTTGGTTAGCAAAGCTTCAATATTGCAATTACCTCACTTCAGGTACTTTTGTTTGAAAATTCTGGAAAGTATGGCTTACCTGAAATCATGGAGCAAGTTAGTTAGAATACTGATTTCTACATTTCTCACATTTCTTGCACTGGGATACATTCCTCCCTACAGGGCAAAATAAATTTTCCCACCTATTTCTTTAATACTATAATTCTCAAATGAAAGCCACACACTACTGATAAACAGCATATCAAAACTGCCACTGAAAAAAATTCTGCCACTTTGTTTTGTAGGCTCAAACCATTGTAACAGTATAAGCCACTTATCCTTTAATCTTCTTTTCATAGTAGCAGAACACTCAGAAACATACTATCCTGAATTTCCTTTAGTAGGTGTTCAGTAGCAGCAGGCTCCCATTAAACCAGGCTGCCTTTTCTTCATGCTGTAACTGTACTTACACCAAGGACAAGATGGGAGCATCTGTGTTTAAATCCTGAATGACCTTCCAGAGCAGGAGTAGTAGCAATTACATGTTACCACTATGACCACTCCCACTAGGAAGACAGGTTAGCATTTTACATGTCATTTAATTTTGTTTTGTAGTGGCAGCTAATATCTGTTCTTTGCCTGCAGAGCTGGAAGCATGAAAGACTATTGTCCCATGACGATATTTCCCATTTTGATCTTCTATAGCTTACCTTATTTTCAACCACCAA